>CABHPH010140699.1:0-64475 GCA_902168325.1 Peromyscus nudipes | reverse complement strand
GTGAATAGAATAGGAAGGCTTTGAAGGAACGTGCATAAAGGACAAGGCACAGAGTAGGTGATCAAAGAAAGTACGCTTTTCTCGCTTGCTCCATCTTACTTTTGGGCATTAATGTAGCATTTATGATAATGCGTGGTCTCATGGAATAACCACTCTCTAGAATTTCCAGCCACAGACTGAGGGAAACCAGGATGACAGTATCAGGTTTCTTGCCCAATTCTCACCACACTCTTTAACAGTGGTCACTGCACTGTGAGTGTTCTCCAGGACAGATGAGCTCATGTCAATGATGAGGGCACTGCCCAGTCCTTTGCTTTGGACTGGGGAAGAGAGAGGATGACTGTAAGGGAGGAGGGAGTTAAATGCAGGAAGAGATGCCAGGAAGGGCAAAATTTGCATCTGACCAGACCCAGGCACACTTCTGTGCTTCTGAATTACATCTGATCCTATGGTAGGAAGTGGTTTGAGGGGTTGGGGCTCTGTGTATCAGGGGCTATCATTTGAGTCCTTCCATGTTCTATCCTTACTCTCAAGAACCTCTCAGTGAAAAGGAAACTTACCTTCCATGGAGTGTCCTCAAAAGGCTCCAGAAGGGAGGAAGGAAGTGCCACAGACTGAGAAATGAGCACCACTCCCAAGGGAGAGTCCTGAGCCAAAAGGCCCATTTCAGGCTGTCTTAGATGACCCGGAATGACCTTGGGATATCTTGAGAGGCAGCTTTCTCTCTTCCTTGGGGTATATGGTGCATGCTTTTGTGTTGGGGCAAAGAAGTTGGCATGTTCTTAATCTTAGGGGTTTGTTTTTGTTGTTTGTTTTTGCTTTTTGTTTTTAATGGAAAATTGGGTCCATCTGCTGAGGCCCAAAGGATTTCAGAAAAGATAAAAAATGAATATGGGTATAGTAGAGCTCTTAGGACCCACTGTTGGATAGTAGCCATAGAGATGATAATCACTTTCCTCTGCTCTTCTCAGTCCTGGTACCTGGGTCCAGGTTGTGCTCTGAATAGGAAGGATGTGAGATGTCTAGGCAACAATGTAGCGATGAGTGTAGCCAGCACCAAGCAGACATCATGACTTTGTGTTGTTTTGATTGCCTCCTAGTGTCATGTGTCAACTTGACACAAACTGGAGTCGTCTGAGAAGAGGGAATCTCAACTGAGATGTCTCTGTCAGATTGGGCAAGTCTATGGGGGTATTTTCTTGATTAATGATTGATGTGAGAGGGCCCAGCCCACTGTGAGCAGTGTCATCTCTTGGCAAATGGGCCTGGGTTATGTGAAAAAGGTAAACTGAGCAAGCCACGGAAAGCAAGCCAGTAAGCAGCCTTTCTCCAGGGTTCCTGCCTCTGCTTCTGCTTGAGTCCTTGCTCTAACTTCCCTCAGTGATGGACTGTGTGACATGGAAGTATAAGCCAACAAACCCTTTCTCTCTAACTTGCTTTTGGTTGTGGTATTTACCACAGCAACAGAAAGCAAATGAAGATACCCACTCACAGACATTGACACTGTGGGTATAGGTGAGGATCAACCTACTTTTGTTATTTTATTAATGTTTTTATCTTATTAATGTTATTATTTCTCTACTACTAAAGGAATTAATGAATTATCATCTTGTAAATACAACAGGTTTTAAACTTAACAGTTATGGTTCTAAATTTTAGATACTCTGAATGAATGTCTCCTGGAACAAAATCCTGCCTTAGATATCTGGGTGTGTGTTGAGGCCACAGAGGTCACATGGACTATTCCTAAGATTGGGGTGAAGTAGATGTGACAGGGATTCAGAGTCCCTTGGGAGTCTCTTCAGTGGTAAATCAGGTACCGGGGGATCCTAGTTTAGCTGCAGAACTGGCCAATAGTTATGAGAGGCTGTACATGGCAGATAGAGTTGGAGAACTCGCTCAGTGTCATGCCTGGCACACGTACAAACTCCCTATCACTCGAGTTCATGATTTGCAATCTCCTTTGTTGGGTCTCTTTGCCTTGAAGAAAAATTTCTCTTTCCTGATAAAATCCTTGAAATTTTTGGCATATGCCTTTGACATCATAGTAAATAAATTATGTTGTCAGTATTGATCAGATGGTCAGGGCAGATGCAAGGAAGAGAACATGGATGAAATGGTCAGAGATGATTTTTCTTCACGAGAATCTTCATGTTTGATTCAGAAGTGAAGAACTCCAAGGTTATTTTATGAATTTTCATGGTGGTAGCCGTTCAGTTATTCTTGGGCAAAGTCAACCATCCAAAATTTTGGATAGC
The DNA here is from genome assembly GCA_902168325.1 of Peromyscus nudipes. Classification (NCBI taxonomy): domain Eukaryota; kingdom Metazoa; phylum Chordata; class Mammalia; order Rodentia; family Cricetidae; genus Peromyscus; species Peromyscus nudipes. The sequence goes on along the minus strand of CABHPH010140699.1, from coordinate 62,217 downwards.
CCTCAGAGACAATGTCAGAAAAGTCTAAACAAAATATTTCTGTGCTTCTGCATGCACCCAGCTTTGTTCCAGATAGCCAGACCACACTGACGCATTGGCCAACAGTGCCATCTTTTAGCCAGCTCATGGCTCCTTGCTCCAGTGAGCCTTGTGTTGATAATCATCATCTGGGGACCATTCCCCCAGCTTCATGTCAGGCCAGTCCTATTATCTACTGGTGAATATTGCATCTGGCTGCCATATGGATTGTGTGCTATTGGGAAATCATTTCAATGTTTCAGATGCTCTTGGGGCTTGAAGCCATTTCTCAGATAATAAAATCCATAAAAAGCTTTCACTTTCTCCTCAATGACTGGAGTACTCCAAATGAGCATGGTCTCTTTGGCCAAAACCATTATGATTGCATTACTGCTCTACTTCTCTGGCCATATATCAAAAGAGACTTCCTGATTCATGTACCTGTGGGTGAATGTCTACATAGCAGCCTTTTACATCTGATCAGGCAATGATCTCAAATGAATTCAAGGTGCTTCTGGCAGTGCTTGCCCATGTTGCATGTATGACTTCACTGTAGTCTTGGTTCAGAATGGACAGCACATGCACTTTGTTTTGCACATGCCACACAACACAACACCGAATAACACTGCTTGGAACACTGTGACTCAGATTTGTGATTGTATATTATGAACTGCAGTGTTTTACTATATGTACAAAGTTTTCTGCTCTTATAGAAACACAATGACTTAATTACAGAAAACAAAACATTTAAAATATTTTCTAACATCATCTCTCAACATGTAAGTATAAAATTATTATATATTTGGATTCTATTGCGTTGGAAAATTTGATTTTAGAAATTATTTGATTTGCTTACTTAAGTTTCAGTAAAAAAAAAACCTGCTAAATTAATTTTGGCTTGGAATTAAGACAGAATTCTGGCAATTTCTGAAATGTCTCTAAACATACTTCATATTTATTTAATATTATATATTTAAGTTAGATAACATTTTCTCAGCACTGATGATTTAAAAAAAATCCAAATTTGATCAGCGACGAAAACTGTTGAAGATACTCTGCATCCTGCACCATCAAATATTCAACTAACACTTCATCTTTTATATAAAAATAAATAGCTCTACCTATTTCCATCATATGAAAAATTGCTTTCATCTTTAATAGATGGTAAAAATCACATGTATACCAAAATTATTTTAATTTCTTAGTGATTCAATGTCATTAAATATTTGGTTTATATATTTATTTTATATAATTGTACAACATGGGGTCACATAAAAATTCTCAGGAGAAACCCAGTGGGGAGTAGCTGGAGATTGAGATCCATACTATGAAGCTCTGCAGAGTCCACAGAAGTTCCCCTTGCTCTTCTTCATGCCAATTTGAAACTGTGCTGCTGTAAGTTAGAAAGCAATTATCCTACGGTGGAGCTCACAGAAATGCCTGCTTTATGACTTCTTTTTAATAGAGAAGAGTCTGAGTTGGGGAGGATTTAGAAAAATGGCTCTAAGAGAATAATAGCTACTAACTTTATTGCGTATGTAAGTTATATATGTTAAATGTGTCAAGTCGTTTTCATTTAAACCTTTTGGCAACCTGAAGTTCAGAGCATGGGAGTTTGGAGAATTTAATTTCCTTGCTCAGGGTTTTATAACCAGAACATGATGGAGTCTGGATTTTAATCTGTGGCTAGAGGATGATAGAGCATTCCTTCGCGTCTTTTCAATGAGAGATGATCAATGTTACTGGAAATATGTCTTGGAGCTTGCCAGCCACAAGAGACTGGAAACAGCAAGACTATAGACCCTGAGACCTACTCTCTGAAATGCAAAGAAAGAGGGAGAAGTGTGGCTCAGTGGTCGAGCGCTCCCTTAGCAGACAGGAAGACATGAGTTCCATCACCAGCTTGAGAAGAGGGATCTGAAAATCTGTCGTGTCTACGTTACTTCAACCCATCAAATGGCCTCTGAAATCCCTACCCCTTGGTCTCTTTGTCCTGTTCTAGAAGAACACAAACTCTTTTTGGAGCCTCGAATACTCACAAACATTTCACAACTTTCAACAAACTAGCTGTGGCTTCTTTTTAAAAATATTTTGGGTAGCTGGGTCCTGGGCAGCTTTAACAACTCTTTAATTTTTGCCAATGGACCAAAGAGAGGAAACTAAAGTCATTGGAGACAAAGGGGCAAAGTCGAGGGCTTGGGGCTGGCTCTGGATGACAGTGCACTCTCGCTCCAAGGACCTTAATTGGCTGATAGAATGATTGCTTTGGCCAAGGGTCCAATTAATACCCAAGATTTGAGGATTGGTTTTCCAACCTCGGTTGGATGAGTTTCCTGGCAAGAAAAGGCTACCACTGTAAATTCAATTCACATCCTTAACTCCGCACCCACTCTATAATGTAAGAAGATCACTGTCTGGTTAATTCCAGACAAGGCTCTGTGAGTAGATGGGGAATTGGATTTTTCAAATTTGAAAAAAATAAAAAGGATAAGTGAGTGTGAGTTTTATGTAGTTACCTTGATGCTCCATGTGGAAAATGTACTAAATCCCAATTGCACAGAAGACAGGATGGCAAATTGAAGCACAGTTAACTTGGAGGTTTATTCTTGCTGGGAATGGTCCAGCCACAGCCTGCTGTGACTGGGATCCAGTGGGTCCAGTGGAATCCCAGTTGGAGCTAGAAACCAAAGTCACACAGCCCTGTGTGAAAAGTGGCGTAAGATGATGATGTGTTGGTGGAACCAGAAGGCGATGTGGACTCTGTAGAGGGAAGGGTGGGGCCATGGGTTTGGTTCTTGGCTTGGAAATGTACTAGTTGTGTGGACTTAATTCTAAGGCATGAAGTAGACATGACAATACCTCCTTAGATCTTTGTCACAAATATCACAATAGTGAATATATGTAAATGTGTGAGGACATCCAACTACTGTTAGAGCCTTTTGCTTAACCAGGGACAGCTGCAGCCAGTGGTCTAACACTATGTGCTTTGGTAACAAGCCTGGATTGAAGAACCACAGACGGCCTCTTGCTTTGCTTCCAAATAACAGCAAATTCCAGCGCAACAAACTTGAGAACGTGGAGTTGCTTCCCTCTCTGCTCAGTACCTCGGCAGACAAGCTGTTGCAGAGGCTGTTTCGCTATTTACTCCCCCTGAATGGACTGCAGGCTGCCCATTCAAGCCCAGCTCCTGTTACTAAGGCTTCCCCATTTCCTTGCCCTTTTTCTGGTTTACCAGATGGAATGAAGTCTTCTTATTACAACATCTTTCCCTTCTACTTACTTTGACCTGATTTAAAAGTAGCAAGTCACTTTATTTGGGCTTCAGCATAGAGCACTAAACCAGATGTTGGGTGACTGAGATTTCTGGAAGACATTCTTCCCCTTGTCTTCAACCAGACACGTGATACATGAAGTAGGAGTCCTTGGCATCCAGCCACAGGCCTCTGCTACAGCACGCGTACTCACTCATGCCTCCAATCATCCAGAGGGCCAGCTGCTTCAGCATCTGTCTGCTAATCATTCTCTGGTGTGTCACCCAGCCCGTTTGACTACCCAGGGCTGTGTCTGCAGGTGGGTCATGCAGTAGCTGAGAGCTGATGCTCTGCTGGGGAGAATCTGTTGGTGCTGGAGTTCGTCAAATAGTCCAGTCCTGGTCTGTCATATTGTTTCCAAAAGAAAGCAAAAAAGTTCAATACTTGGTACTTTTCTCTTTGACTTCTTCAGCAATCATAATAGACAGACGGCAGGATGTTCTGTATGAGTTATTGCTACCCCTGGCCTCTTCCAAGGACAGGGGTTTCCAATGCTACAGAGCAGCCTATCCATTGAGATCTACCTCTGGGTGTCCCAAATAAGGAAGAGCTCGGGAGTCCTTGCCTTGCTTTCCCTTCACTGGCTCATCAGCTGAGCAAACTACACCATTCACACATTTTGTTTTGCTTTCCAAATGAGTATAAGGACAGACATTTATCTGCATATTTATTCATTTAACCAGTGGTACTTAGTGAGTACATATTAGGTGGTAGGTACCATCATGGGGCACTATGGAGAGAGGCCTGAATGAGCACAGTCATAAGTGTATGTACTCTGTTACGTGCTGGTGTAACAGTCAGAGAGGAAGCCTTGACAGCAGGAGCACTACCAGGGTAGACATCAGACACAAAAACAGATCCTTGGAGTCTTCAGAATGTTCTACAAGAGAGCTTAACTGTGATGTAGACCTGAAGGATGAGAAAGAGCTGGTGGTGTTTGTTATGGTTTGAATATGGAATATTCCCCACAGCCTCATGTATTTGAATACTTGGTCTCCAACTGGTAAGGCTAGCTTGGGAGGTGGTAGAATATTTGGATGTAGGATCTAGCTGGCAGCTGTAGGCTACTAGGGGTGGGTCTTGAATGTTATAACTTGACCCTGCTTCTATTCCCTCTGTTTCCTGATCCACTGAGATATGAACTTATTGTATCACAAGCTCTTGCTGCCAAAGATAACCAACCGAGCTGCCACAGTTGACTGTGTTCCCTTAAACCATGAGCTAAAATGAGTCTTTCCTTCCCTAAGTTGCTTCTGTGTGCATTTGTAGAGATGCTCACAGAGGAAGAGAGTAGAGGCACGAACTCTAGGTAGACCCGAAAAAGGTCAGTCCTAAGGGTGGTAGGCTTTGAGGAGTCTGAGACATGCTTGGGTTTCTCTGGAGGCCCACTAGGGACTGTGAGGACCCTGACTGGTGAAGACCTCTGAGGCCAGATGAGGGCTGGTGTAGGCATTTTTTTCATTTGTGCAGTTGCCTTGCCTCCTCCATAGCTCCAGATGCTTGATTGTTTGGTAGGATATTCTGGGTAGGTTTAGCTTCTAGATCAGGCTCTCTTGCATTCTTTGGGAAAAATGGCTGCAGATAGGCCTGGTGTGCCTAATATGTGACCCTGTGATAGAGCTAGGAGAGCCTCCCAGAAGACCTAGGGAGTTTCCTAGGTCCTGAAGTATGTCTAAAAAACAAGATACACCTAGGCGTTGGGTTCCAGAGATATGGCAAAGAGATCTTGCAGCCTGTATCTCTCTGAATGTCAGGCCAGTCAGGTGCTGGGTAGGTCTACCTGGTACCCAGATTTCTTGTTTTCCTGTCTGCCCCTGACATCTCTTACTTTCACTGGATTTCATCATCATTACAGACAGTTGTGAACTGCCATGTGGATGCTGGGAACTGAATTTGGATCCTCTGGAAGAGCAGCCAGTGCTCTTCACCACTAATCTCTCTAGCCCTATAGTGGTATTTTATTTGTACCGAAATGTGATTTTATTTGTATGTTAATAAATAAAGTTGCCTAGGGGCAGAGCTATTAGCAAGCCATAGCGAAAACCAGGGCGTTCGTGGCGCACACCTTTAATCCCAGCACTTGGTAGGCAGAACTAGTTAGATTTCTATGTGTTCAAGGATACAGCCAGCATTGGAGACACACGCCTTTAATCTCAATACCAACCATAGAAGACCTGGAGTGACCTACGAGACGGTCATGTGGTTGGGTTTACAACCAATGAGAAGGCAGAACAGGAAGTCTTTATAAAGACAAACACACAGGAAGTAGCTCTGTTTCGGAGAGGTCTCTTGGCTGAAGAGGCTAGCTGCAGCAGACAGGTAAGGCTCTTAGCTCTGACCTCTTGGGCTTTTATCTTTACATTGGCTCTGTGTTTCTTATTTAATAAGACGGTTGGTTACATCTACATAGCCCCAACAATCAACTTTGTCTTGATTTGTCTTCTATGAATCAGGAATGAAAAGCAGTGTAGCTGGGTAAATCCAGTCATATTCTTCCCTGAGGTGAATACGAAATGGTCAACTGGGGCTACAGTCATCTCCAGACTAGACAAGAGCTGGAGGGTCTCCATTTAAGATGACACTCTTAGCTTTTCTCCTTGTCACACTGTCTATGGATCTTCATGAATGTCTTCTCAGCATGGCGTTGATTTCCCATATGGTGAGCTGTCCAGAAATGATCAAGGAAGATACCTCATGCTCTCATATATGACCTTAGGAATCATGCTTTTCTGGAAATATCCTGTTGCTTATACAGGTCATCCCTGCTCAATATAGCAGGGAACTACACAAGAGTGTGAATAACAGGAGACAAGGTTGATTGAGGACGTCTTAGAGAGTGAATACCATAGTCACTGTACATTTTACAACACCATAGCTACCTCCCAGGGCTCCACCTAAGATTTAAGGGAAGTGTCTGGGTGTTGTGAGATAGAATATTTGTTTAACTAAGTAAAAATTTGTTACATTTGTTTGTGTTGCAGAATAATTGTTTAATTATGTAAAGATGTGTTGCTTTTGTTTAGGCTGCATTTGTTTAACTATGTAAAGATGTGTTGCTGTTTCACCTTGCCTGCCAAAGGCACCTGATTGGTCTAATAAAAAGCTAAACAGTCATTAGTTAGGCAGAGAAGAGATAGGTAGGCTGGTAGGCAGAGAAAAAAAGGGGAGCCAGCCAGCCAGCCAACCAGCCAGGGGCCAGTCAGCCAGATATGGAGGAAACAGGAAGGCAAGATGGACAGTATGTAGATGAGGTGAATAAGACTCAGGGCAGCACATAGTTTAATAGAAATGGGTTAATTTAAGTTAAAGAAAAAAAAGCTAGCTAGAAGCAAGCCTAAGCTAAGGCTGAACATTCATAATTAATAATAAGTCTCCATATCATGATTTGGGTCTGGCAGTCCAAGAAAACCTGCTACATCTGGGTGAGACTGTTTTACAATATATACATATGGGCATACCTGTACATAAATACTTGTCAGACATGAAAATACTGTTGCTTATATACTCAAATCACTCTTCTTCTAATAAAATTACCATCTTGGTAGGCTATATGTTTATCCCCATGATGTTCCTATCACACCTAATATTTTGCTAGTATATTAATTATGGATGATGACTTATTCCTGACTTCCTTAATTTTGTTATATGAACACATATATTATTTTTATAATCAGAATAGACATACCTAAACATTCTTTTGGTATGTGAGTGTGTAGTGGTGTATGTGCATGTGTGTATTAGTATTTGCACATGTGGAGGTATTGTGTGCACAGGTGATCTTGCAGCTATCCACATCTGTGTGTGGAGGCCAGAGGACAACATCTGCGATCTTCTTCAATTGCCCTCCATCTCATGTGTTGAGGAAAAGTCTCCACTTGAAACCAGAGCTCCTCAGCTGGGCTAGATAGTCAGTTTGCTGTGTGACCCCCTGTCTCCACCTCCCACATTCCAGGAGCAGAATGCTATGACAGCCTGAGCATGTATGTTTCTGCTGGGATCTGAACACCAGTACTAGCACTTGTGTGGCAACTGCTTTATTCATGGAGCCATCACCTCAGCCCTCAAACTGCCTTGAAGGGTACACATGAAAATGGATGGCCATTGCTTGGAACTCCACTTAGGAATTGATTGAAAGACAGCCTGTGTGTTCAGATGTTTCACCAGGTGAAATGTATACTGTAACTAATAGACACAATTACATATAGAATGATACATTACATTGTGTGTGCAAATATATAAGCCATTTCCTGGAACTAACAGAAGGGAGGGGAAATTAGAGAGGTTAGGAAACCAGAGAGGCCAACAGTTAAGATGTTGGAGAGAAGATGAATGGAAAATACTTGGGGTGAATTTTATCCAGTCCTAGTGCAGCATTGCTGGGTGGTCCACGTTAACTGAAAGGTACTGGAATGGAGCACTCACAAGACTTTCTGGATCTTAGCTACCACATTTGTAAAACAGGGGGCCATACTGCTACTTGAGCTTATCCTATAGCGCTAATGGAAAAAACAAATGGGAAAATGCTTGAAGAAGTGTAAAACCCTAAGCTGGAGGAAAATACTCTTGTCCATTATTCTAGCTGCTGGTTCCAGAGAGGCACATGGGGGTGGTGCTGCTGCTCCCAGACCACATAGGTCTGGTGCTTCCACAGGCCCTGGGGGCCCTTCCTCCAGCAGCACTAGCCACACGTCTTGCTCCAGTTGTCCGACACCTTGACCACTGTGTTTTCTTAAACTCAGCTTCCATGTGCTTCTGGAAGAGCATGGTTCTGTGGGTGGAAAGAAGGCTGCTGGCAGAGCTTTTCGCTTGTGTCTGCTTGCTTATGCCTGGACGGAAGGTCAGGTGGGGCTAGGTGTGCACGAGGTCTGCCACCTGGTGCTGGTGTGCGGGCAGGACTGGCACCAGGCCACAGGGCTCCGAGAGATGCAAGGACAAACGGTTCCAAAGGCAGTAAATGAAACTTGCACATAAACCCTTAACACTGTTTCACATTCCTGTCACTTCACCAAGGCCCCAGACAGGAGGAGAACTGAGTTTCTTTGACAAACATTTCTTTTTTCCTTCTTTTCTAATAAAATTATTCCCAACCTATCCTGAGAGTCTGGCAGCCATTCATGTGTCAATAAGAGGCAGCTTTATGGGGCGGGCATGAGCAAACTCCGTGCTAAGACCTTCAGCTCTGTGTGAAAAATGAGTTCCTACTTAATGAAGCACAGCTGAGAACTTCCAGCTGCTGCCCAGTGACACCCAAACCTGTATCTCTGCTTCCAGACTGGTGTGCTGATCAACATGTAGCAAATCACCCTCCAGAGGAGAAGGAATCACACCTCTGTGAGTTGTCGCATTTGCCAAATTCCAGGGTGTAAATAATCTCCCCCCAGGATCCGTGGACTCAGGTGATAACCTGCGTGCAGAATGAGGAAGAGTAGACAACTGGCCCCGTGAATCAGTGTAAGCAGTGCCAGGACACCAGGACTCTAAATTTACCCATCAAACACACCGGAAACAAGCATCTAAATAGCCAATCAGCATCACAGAAACAACACCTTTCAAACTGAACTCAGCATCATCTTTCACTGCTTCTCATCTTAGTGGATGGAAACACAACACCATTGGCTTCACAAGCCAGACTCCTGACACTGGTGGAGTGTTTCTTTAAGTTTTCTTCCCTCGCTATCATGAACAAACCCCCAAGGTCAGCTAACAATGTTCCGAACATTCATAATCAGCCCCCTCCCCTGTAGACTGTGCCACCATTACTGATGTGTTGGATTATTTCAAAAAGGCAGAAGGTAATTTTTCTATGTTTACTCTTATATGTACACACACACACACACACACACACACACACACACACGAACACACATGCATATTCACACACATGCAACTCATTTTTCTTTTGTTGACCAGAGTGATCTTTGGAAAACACAAATATGATAGTGTCACTTCTTTGAATGGCTTCTCGTTGGTTTGGGGATTATAATAAAAATTTGTAGAACAGGCTGAAAAAATCATGACCGTGACTGACCCTGCCTGCCTCTTTAGTCTAATCCTGTGCTCTTCTGGCCATGTGTTCCTTACTCCTTCTGCCTCAGCCACAATGGCTGGCATTCAATCCCTCAAACATGCCAAGACATTTACCATTTGGTTTTTTTTTTTTCACAAATTGTTCTCTTCCTAGAATTACTTGGTGTGACCAACTCCGTCTCAGTTTTCAACCTCAGCTAAAGTTTTTGAAAAAGACTGTCTCAAACTTCCCAACCTGAAAAGATCCCTTCCTTCTCATCTACAGCAGCATCCCTGTTCTTAGCTCACACTCCCTACAACAACAGTGTGTGAAGTCCCAACTGCTTTCTCCATAGCCAGCATCTGCTGTCACCAAACTGCAACAAGTTTGACAAACCAGAGTGGTATCTCGTTGTGTTTTTTAGTTTTCATGTCCTGTATTACTCCTAAGTTTGAGTAGCTGAAAATATGTTCATTGCCCATTTGAATTTTCTGTTCTGCTCAAGTCATTTGCCTACTTTTGAGCTGTGTTGTTTTGTTCTTATCAGTAGTGGGGCACTTGGTCACCAAGCTTTGTGAGCTGCGGAGGCCGTGAGTGTTTTCTTCCAACCTTTCCCTTGTTCTTTGCACTCTCTTCAAGAAGTTCTTTGGTAAAAAAATAAGTTCTGAATTTTAAGGTTCTAAAATTGGTTGCTTTCTTTCATCTGATAGTGTGTTTCTGTGTTCTTTCAGGTTTCTGCTTGTAAGGGTACGTCAGAGTAAAAATTTTCTCTAGAATAATGTGTTTGAAAAGTTCGTCTTCTTTTCATTCCTGAAAAAGGATTTGAATAAATATGACAGTAATTTCCTCTCAGCGTACCAAGAAGAATCCTCCCTCATTCTTGCCTTTGATTATTGTTGGTAAGTTAAACTTCCGTATAATTTCTTCCCTTTATGATTTTATTTGCTTTGTTGGGGTTTGGGTTTTGAGAAGGGTCTCCCTATGGAAGCCTGGCTGGTGTAGACTCATTGTGTGCCTCAAGCTGGTTGAGAACTTGGAACCTTTCCTTGGCCTCTTGCGTGCTGTGATGACAGGCATGTGCCACCACACTCAGCTCCTTTGAAGGTTTGGGCCTTTTCTTTCTGCCTATCACTCCAGCTCTCCAAACTTTATATAAAAGTGTGCTTGTTCATTTCCAAAACACTGAATAAGAATAGGAGATTTGTTAAGTTTTATTTTGTGTCCTTTCTTGTGACTTTATACTTAAAATCTTTGCCTGACTGATCTTGCTATGTGTCTATCATTCCTCTATCAGACACAGAGGCATACCACCTACAAAAGGATAAATTTGGTGCCTAGCAATAGACAGAAAGGAGGTCAGCAAACACCCTTTACTTTGGTCATATTCAAGGTAGCTTGCCAGCAGGGCCTAGGTGAGACTCTCAAGGCCATTTTGGCCCAGTGGTGGACATCCCACAGACAGTGTTCCTCATTGCTGGGCTGCATGGATTTGCTGAAGCTTCGTTGAGGTTCATCTTCTTCTGCTTAGTCTTGCTTCCTCTCTCTTCCTTTCAGAGTTGTTGATCTTAACAAACATCTGACTGACATCCCAAGCTTTGGCCTTTGGATTCCTTCTAGTGGCCTCAGTCTGCAATGTGTGTGTCTATGTGAATGTGTTGTATATGTGTGTTCTGGTATTGATTATGACAATATTAAAAATTAAAGTTTTAGGGGGCTGCGGAGATAGCTTAGCGGGTAAATTGCTTAAGTGTAAAGATCATTCATGATCCAGATCCTCAGCACCCACGTAAGAGCCACTGTAATTCTAGCACTTGGGAGGCTGAGACAGAATTCCCAAGAGAAAGACGGGCTAGCTAAACCAGTTGAGTGGTGAGCTCTGGCTTCAGGTGAGAGACCCTGCCTCAAAATATAAAGTGGAGAGTAATTGAGGAAGATATCCAAATATCAATCCCTGGCCTCTACACACATGTGCACACTAGAAACACACACATACACAGATATATTACATATGCATATACATAAAATTTTAAAAATCAGGTAAATTAAATTTAGTAGAATTTATTTATGCAAGGAAATGCTTTATGAATACAGCAGTTTGGATAGAAAATAGTTCAGAATGCTCCACTTTACTCTATGTGTGTGCTTCTTTATAGCCAGAGAAAGAAATCATACAGAAACAGCCTGATGGCTGTAGTTAGCATTTGTTGTACATGGCAGCCTTCAGACTATGATTGGCTAGCAGTTCAGCAGCTCTGATTGGCTGAGGCTCAACTGCTTCTACTTGCAGTTTGGGCACAGTCCTCTTACTCTTTAATGCAAACTCATTACATGCTAAGTTTCAGTGCAGGATGCACAGAGAAACCTTTAGGCTAAAATTAAAATATAGGTGGAAGTGCCTTTTAGCCAAACTTAATTCAATTTAACAGTACCATGTTCCCTTCTGTGTTTATGTTCCTTGAAACTTTGTTGGGATTTTTTGAGACTTGTATTGAAGTTGGGTTCTTTTTGAGAGTCTATGGGAATTTATTATTGGGTGTGGGGATACCAGTTGCCTAGGGGCATGGCGGATTTAAGGGCAGATTGAGTTAAAATTGTCTATGTTTAACATATCAATGCATCTGTGTATGAGAGGGGATTGTAGTTAAGACAGGCCTGTTTTTAACTTCCCCTCTCTTGGCTGGGTTTGTTCCTGGTCTCCGCATAGAAAGCTGTGACCTTAAAGACTTCACTCTATGTGACAGTCTCTTCACCTTGGGTGGGCTCAAGGCTTAATTTCCTGTTTCTCATGTCACTGTGTAGCTCTCAGATGGAAAGGAAAGGTCATCAGAGTTCAGTACATAGCTTCAGATGAAGGGTTTGGATCTTGGTTGCTTTTTGTGGTTCCCAGGCTCTGTGCCTTACTTTGAAACTGGAAACTCCGGGATGATTCCAAGTTTCAAAGTGAGATAGACTCCTCACTTTATTGCCAGCACATTGATTCATTAAAATGTTTATTTTCTTTTGGTTTATATTTATCCAGGCTTCATTTATTTTCCTTTTATGAATGGGGGCTGGGTCATTTAGGGTTTCTAAGACCTCCATATAGATGGAGATAAATGTCTACAGTCATAATGAAGTGGGCTTTACATGAGAGGACCACCTGCAGGGTGGGAGATCCCAATAGAGAGACAAGATGATCTCTGTTGATTGCGACATCAGGAATACAAAGTGGTTCAAGTAAGCATGACTCAAACGTCTGTGAGAGGCACACAGTTGTAGGACTAGCATCCACAAACAAACACTAAGAAAGACAGTTTTGCATGTCCAAAGACCAGACACTGGAAGGTCTCTGATGGACATTCGAGAGGCACACTGAGCTGAATCATTGGGGGGTATGGAGTTTACTAGGAGAGTTATTAATGCCACAGGCAGACAAAGAACAGCATGGCAGGGGATATGGGAAGAGTTCAGGCCCCAGCACCAGAGATAGGCAGCATGGTGCAGACTCTAAAGACAGGAAATTGGGGCCCACATGGCTGAAATGGGAGTCTCTTCTCATACATTTCTGAGAATGGAGGTGGTTGCAGAGCAGGACTCTTTCCTTCCTGGGAGGGATTCTTGCAGGAGGCAGAAAAAATGATGGAAGCAGGATGTATACTTTCTTTAATGTAAATTCATTTCCCTTGAGGAACCCTGGCACCTGGAAGTCTGCTCGCTGGAGATTCACAGGCAATGTTTCTGTAGGTGCTCGTCAGTCTGTAAAAGGGAAGGGTTGCTGCAGGTACTGTGGCCTGAGTAGCAGCTGAATTCTGACCCTATAGTTTTACAGAGACCTCTACCGTGGCCTCCCCTCATCCATGGTTTTGTTCTTTGTAGTTTCAGCTACCCATGGCTAACTGTGGTCCAATAAGATTAAGATTTACCTTGACTCTTAATACAATTATAATTGTTCTATTTGATGATTATTGCAGTTGATGCTTTTCCACACTCACTTGCTGAATTCAATTCTCATCGGTTGTATACACAGAAAATCATAGTTACAGAGACTCTGGTCTATGGGTGGTTTCAGGCATCCCCTGGGGATCTTTTCGGGTATCTCTTGTGGATGGAGGAGCACTGTTGTAGATGCATGCACTGCCTGTCAATTAGAACTTCTGCCTGGCCTTTCCTCTCTCTTGTGGCAACCCTAGGTGGGTGGATCTGTGAGGAGGAGACAGCAACCGAAGCCCAAAGCTTAGACTCAAAGGAGGGAGACCCCCCCCATCCTTCCTCAGGCCTCCAGGACAAAGCTGAGAGGCTTCAAAGCTCAGAGTTTTGCTGTGGAGAAGAAGGAATAAAACACAGCAATGGCTCAAGGAAGACTCTGGTTACATGTTCTCATGACCTCACGTGAGGGGAGGAACTATGTTTGCTTAGTCTTCCTTTCCAGTGATCAGACCACACACTAGGTCAGAGTGAGTGGGTAGACATTTAGGAAACTTAACATACAGACTCCTAGGGTGCGGGTTTTGTCTGTTTGTTGTTGACAGGCTCTTATACAGGCCAGGCAGGCCTCAGAAGTTCACCATTTTCCTACCTTGCTGCCTCAGCCTCTGGAGTGCTAGGATTATATCTATATGCTACTTTGTGTGTACACACATGCATGTGGGTACATATGAATATGTATATATGTACATGTAGAGGTCAGAGGTTCACATCCGATATCTTCCTCATTTATTCTACAACTTTTAAATGTTAACTTAATTAATATTGACTATATGTGCTGTATGTATGATATGTGTACATATATGATATGTATATGGGAGTGATGCCAGGGTATGTGTGTGTGAGAAGACCAGAGGACAACTTTGTGGAGCCAGTTCTCTCCTTCCACATTTATGTGAGCTACTGGAATTGAACTCAGTTTACCAGACTCATGTGGCTTGTACCTTTACCCATTGAACCACCTTGCCAATTTCCACCTTACTTTTTGAGACAGGTTCTCTTGCTAAACAAATAACTTACTGATTTAGCTAAGATAGCTGGCCTATAAGCTCCAGAGATTCTCGTGTCTCTGTTTCTCCAGCCTTGAAGTGACAGGTGAATACCACCACATCTAGCTTTTCCATAGATATTGAAGATATGAACTCAGGCCCTTACTTTGAGCAGCAGGTACATTAGTAACTGAGCCACTAGTAACTCCCTAGCTGGCAGAGTTTTAATTTCTTCCAAGTTTCCAGGTGATGCTGCCAGACTGGTACCATGCTCAGAAAACTACTGTGAGACAAATGATAACAAAGCTTCATAATTATGACCACGTTTTTTATTCATTTTTTACATGGACACTGCAAAGTTAAGCTTCAAAGAAAGCACAGACCATATAGATCATCCTCCTGGGTTCTTTAGAATCACCTAGAAGACCAGGCTCTCTGGGCATGCCTGTGAGGGATTACTGATAAAATTCGGTTAATTGAAGTGGGAAGACCCCTCTTAACTGTGGGGATATCATTCTCGGGTCTAGGGTTCTAGACTGACTGAAAAAGGGAAAGTGAGCTGAACATGAACTTTCATTACTCTTGGCCTCCCGATTGTGAATGTGGGGTGACCAGACACCTCAAGTTCTCACTGCCATAACTTCCACACCATGGTAGACTGCACCATTAAACTGTGAGCTGAACTAAACCCCTTTCTTCCTAACTTGCCTTTGCCGGGGTGTTTTTGTTACAGTAACAGGAAAACTAATATAGCTCTTTACCATTTCTTGGAGGGATGTCTGCTCGTTTCCATGTTGCACTTATTTAATCAAGTTTTCCCATAAAGAGGAAGATGGAGGAAAACATGCAGCTCTGGGGTTTTAAAGGTGTGAAGGATCTCACTGAGGTGTGCCATCTCAGCTGCTTCTACACAAAAGTAGATGAAAAATTGCTATTGGGTTTTCGTTGATGTCTTTATGCCAACATTACAGATTTTAATAGTTGCAAAAAAAAGAAATACAATTTTCAGTAACCAAATAAACCAAAAATTTTAGACTTAGGTATATTAGACCAGGGTGTGGGTATAAGAGGAGTCGAGAAACGAGTGTGTGTCAGGAGACTTTACACCACTGTCACGAAAATTACTCAAGGCAGCTGACTCAAAATGTGTGAAGGTTTGTTTGGCTCATTCTCTGGAGCTCCCAGTCCATGATGGAGCAGCCCCTTTGCTTTGGGCTTTTGTTGAGGCAGCCCATCGTGGCAACAGTAAGAGACAGAGTGAACTCATCCATTCATAAACTAGAAAGTAAGGAGAAGGAGACCAGGAATTTGTGATTCCCTTCATAGACATATTCCCAATGACCTGAACACCTGCCTTGAGGCTTTACATGCCCAGAGCCCACAGTTCCTTTTGCTGCATCCTGTGAGGCTTGTTCCTGGAAACCAGAGAAGGGTGGCGAGGGAATGAAGAAAGGACAGACACTAGAGAAAGGACAGACATATGTACAGAAAAGCTGAGATCCAGTGGGCTATCCTTTTTCTGATGGACACCACCAACTGCAGCAGCAACCCAGAGCTATAGTGCATTTATTTCATCCACCTGTGTGGAGGAGGCAGCCTTGTGGCAAACAGCTGAATACAGGAAGCAGGTTAGCTAATCCTGTTGGGGAGGGGGTCTCTATAGGAGGTCAGTCTCAGCTGCAGTCATCCCAGAGGAGAAAGCTGTGGTTGATAGTTTCTACATACAAGGGCAACATTTACACTTGACTAGAAGAAGGCTTTGCCATCCCTCTGTGCCTCACCTGGGTAAGGGTTTACCTCCCCTGTGGGTCAGAAGCATTTAGGTCCTTAACATGGCTGTGCCCACATCAACAGCACACACTCACTCCACGCCTCACAACCTCCTAATAGTACCACACTGGGATCAGAGAGCCTTTAACACCTGAACCCAAATTTGGGAGCACGTCCCATATTCAAACCAGAGCAAAGCTTGTGCTGGATAGGGAAAAACTGCTAAATAATCATTATCTTGGTATTGATAAAAAGGTGATTATGATCATGAAGGGTCAAAACACATTCCATTTTTCAAAACCAATGAAATTCAAAACTATATTAATGGATTAAGTAAAGAGGTCTCAAGCGATCTGAAGAAGTGACTTGGCAATAATTTTCTTAAAAATTGCCTAATTTTATCTTTGGTCCCAACACTCATATCTGCAATCATATCTAACCTAAGACAGCCTGGCTTTCTTGGCTAAATAAGTGAAATTTGTATTCTAGAAAGAAATTAGAATACAAATAAGAAAACTGGGTAGTAAACTTAAGCCAAGGAATTAGTTTTTAGTGGACTAGTTAATGTGTAAGTATACTGATGTCATTCTGACAATTTTTAAACATACTAAAGAATTAATAAGACTCATACCTATTAAATCTTTGAAACATTCACTTAACTTTAAAATAGAAATAAATGTTTAGATAAACAGAAAGTTATGATTCTTAAATTCATAATTGTTGTTAATATTCTTAACACAGGGCCTTGGACATGGAGGGAGTGCTCTACCACTGTGTTCCACAGCACTCCTTACAGTCTCGTATTTTCATGGTGATTTAATAATTTTCATTTAACATTAAAGTTTAGGAAAACTGTATAAGTACTCAGAGAAACTTAAGTTTCCTGAAATTAATGGTCAGTAAAATGTAGAGACCAGGTGAGCATATTTTATGCATGTGATAATGACATTGAAGATTCAGTATTGTATATATGGGCCAGATGAGGGCCCAACTGATCTCTCTTACAGAGAAAATGATGGTGTTTGTTGAACAATGGCCATATTTTCATTGAGAGATCCCTCTTTTCATTGATAACTTTCTGCTTATATCATTTCCATGAAGGTTCTGCTGGGTCCCTGTAGCTCCTTGCTGAAGCTGTAATCCTTGTTGGCTTCTAAAGAAGACACAATTACTTATTACCTGTGACCATTCTTTAATTCCACAAGAAAAAAAATGAACTGTACATTCACTATATTCTTGTAAATGTATTTGGCCAAAAGGAGGCTTCTTGGCTGTGTGCCAGTAACCGGCTTTAGGGACCTTGTTTAGGTAATTTGCTCAATTTTATAGAATTGGCTTGGGCTGGAAAGATGACTTGGGGTTAAGAGCACTTGCTGCTCTTACAGGGGATCCTGGTGAAGTTCCCAGCACTGATATCAGCAGTTCACAGTGGTTTCTAACTCCAGTTTCAGGGGATCTGACTCCCCTCTTCTGGTCTCTGCAGGCACCAGGCAGCACATGGTTCACATATAGACACAGAGGTACACATATACATAAAATAAAAATAAATCTTTTTTAAAAGAATCGGCTCAACTTTAGTCTCAGGATGTTTATGAAAAGCAGTCTCAGGGAAGGTCTAGGATCCCTGAGAGGCTGTGGTGTGAACAATGAAGAAAAAAGACCTGTCCTGTGCATTTACTAATCTGATCAACTGTATCAAGCCACTGAATTGAAAGTCATCTTGGGAAGCAACTTGGCAGGCAAACCTGGAAGCCTCTGGTTCAGAAAACTAGCAGGTAGATGGTGATTCTAGCCATGCTTTCTTTTCCTCTTTCTCTTTTCCTTTTTTCTCCCCTCTCTTGCCTACTTTCATTTTTGGCTATTGAAGATTTATGCAGTTCAGCACTCACAGAGGATGTTTTCATAGGCTCTAATGAGGTCCCAGCAGTTTTTAACAATAACAGGACATTACTGTTCCTAAGATATATTATGTGTTTTTCCTCATCTTTCTCCCTTGAATGAAATGTAGAGAAGTATGCTAACTCCCAATTCCCATTCCTTTACCATGACAAATGGTTCAGTTACTTAATAAGGCTGACTACTTTGCTGTGATTTTTATACAGTCATTTAAATAAAAATCTCAAGAAGAGCATACTTTCCATGTATTTTCTGTTGGATTATCCGAGTTCACATGAACAGCTGTTTCTTCGTGGCTCTGGAAGTCCTGTCTAATGCCACCCTGGCTACTTCTGCACCCTAAGAGTGCCTAAGTTTGTAGAGTTTGCTGATCATTTTGAGAACTGCCCCTGAGACAGCACCAAGTCTTGGTCCGTTTTGTTTTGTTATCACAAAATACCGGAGACTGGGCAATGAATAAGGAAACGAGGTCTCACTGGCTCACTGTCCTGGAAAGTCTAAAAGTGTGTGGTGAGGGTGCCCTGCATGTGCCGCCTCACAGTGACTAAACAGGGGCATGCGGGGTGAGGGGGGGCTATGCATGTGAGAAGACATGAGATTTAAGACCGTTGAACTTGGCTTTTACCAATCCACACTGATGAAATAATCCAGTCCCACAAGGCCTGGCACATTCCCTCAAAAGCTTTGATCCCTTCCCAAGGTGAGGTTCAGGAAGCCACCTTCAGGCCACTCAATAGCACCTCAATGAAGTCCAGTCTTCCAGCATATCAGCTCTTGGAGAACAATTACAGCCAAACCACAGTGCCCATGCCTCCCACTTCTTGTGTTTTGGAGGCAGTCTACAGTGTCACCTATGGCTTCAACTCCATGGGACATATGCACTTGCCACAGGGACTCGCTCCCTTCTCTGAGCTGTCTGGGAAAGCCAGCCTTCTCTGATCACTGTGATGCAAGCCATGACTGGAGAGGGGTTTTTAAGGGGAAAACACTTTGAACGAGAGAGTGCCTCAGCCTTGCATGACTTAACTTGGGCACTCCCGGCATTTGTTCTGTGGTGACTGCTTTGGGAGCCAAGTCTAGAGGTATTTTTTTCTCCCTAAAGGTCAGACAGATTAGACATAAACAAAAAAAGAAAAGAAGAAAGGAACCAAGATGTCAAGATGTGGCCCACAATGTAACAGAGAGATTCCAAAGAAATCAGGCGTTTTCCTCTGAGGAACACAGACTGTGGGGGAAGCTCTACAGCAGCAGGTGGGGGTGGTGGGGGTGGGGGACTCCACGCAGGAAAGCTCACAACCTGTATTAGTGTGTTCTATTTTGGTTCTGGGCTAGCTTTGGAGTTTTGGATCTGTGGCTTTCACTCTGCCCTGAAATTAACATGTTATAAATGGACGGGTTATGTCTCCCACCCAGCAAAGGAACAAGCTTGAAAAACCATTCTGGGAAATGTGCTGAATCATTTGTTCCAGGCACAGAAAGTCACCATGCCCTGAGAAATGGACCGTTGGAAAAGTCTCTGGGACAAGCACCCTCATTCTACGGCTTTCACCTCACTGCTCATGTTATTTGGGTTTGGTTTCTACTAATAAAGTCTCATGAGAGACTATCTGGAGGCAGCCTTTGAAAGGCCTTCCCTTTCCGGATTCCTCTGGGACAGAAACCAAAGAGCTGTTTGATCTGTCTGTGATAACTCTGTTTTCTGGGCAATCGCTTTTACCCTTTGCACGTGTGTATGCGCGCACACACACACACACACACACACACACACAGAGAGAGAGAGAGAGAGAGAGAGAGAGTAATGGCTGCTGGCGAGTTCCAGGAGAGCTGACATTCTGTGTTGAATGCTGTGTGCTCTGTGCAGGTCTGATGCCAGTTCCGTGCAGTAGATACTGTCTGTGCTGCTTCACAGTCTGGCTCTGGAGCCCATCCTAGATGTGGCCCCTTAGGCCCTCCGGCGGCGGGCAGGCGGTGCCGATGAGGGTGTGGGTAGCCCCAGGTCCTGGGTGCTCTACTTCAATCAGCCACCCTTTCATCCCTTTCACTTTTTCCAAATGAACAGTCTGTCCAAAAAAGGGATCAAATGGAAAACTTTATAAATACTCTAAATGATGGAAACAGGAAGTGGAATAAAAATGATGTAGCTATTCACAGAAAGCATACTGTCATTTTTTTTCCTCTGTAAATATATACTGTTCATTCCAGAGAGGGCTGCCCCCAAAGAAGGAAAGGCACAGTCACAGTGACCGCCTGGTGACTGCTCAAGAAAGGTGCCTTGGGTGAGTGGACCTCCTCGGGGAGGGGGAGTTGGGATGTGACTCCGGGGCCAGGAAAACAACTGGGGAAAAATAGTCCACATCAGAGATGTAAAGTGATCTTGTGGAGTAATAGCTGAGTCTGTTTTCTGTGGCCACAACAAACTTTTCTAGACCAGTTCTTTTTATTTATTTATTTTTTTAACTTTTATTCTTTGTGGATTTCACATCATGCATTCTGATCCTACTTATCTCCCCGTCCCCTTACATCCACCCTCTGCCCTTGCAATCACACCCCCGAAATAAAACCCATTTTAAAAGAAAACCAAAAACCAAACCAAACCAAACAAATCCAAAACAAAAACAAACAAACAGAAAGGGAGAAGTATCTTGTCTTGGAAGCTGCAGTGTGGCCTGCTGAGTCCCACAGTTAGTTACCCTTTAGTCCATTCATCTTTTACTTGCAGGTGTTCATTGCCATGAGCCGTTGGTCTGGCTCAGGGTCTCTAGCTCCAGCTATGCCACTGCCACTGAAAACGGGCTCTCACTGGGTCTCCTCTTAGATATCCTGTTGTTCTGTGTCATGGAGATCCTGCTGTTTTGGATCTGTAGGTTCATTCACTTGTTCCAATAGTTCATAGATGAGGCAGATGTTGGGGTGGGCCAACTCAGCCTAGCTTACCCAATGCAGCTTGTACCAAGGAGTGGGGCCAGTTCTCCTGCTCTCAGGTCCTCAGATCTGGGTCACCTACACTCACACCACCAGGGCCAGGTGAGGTGCAGGGTCCTCTCTTGGGATTGTTGTAGGGGCAAATGAGGGGGAGGGGGGAGTCAGCCTTCCTGCTCTCACACCCTCAGGGCTGGCTCACCTGTGCCCTGGACAAAAGGGTCAGCTTCAGCATGCTGCCCAGGGCCCTGTTCTCCTGTGTGTTGCAGCTGGTGAGGGGCAGGGCTAGTTTTCTCATTCATATGACCTCAGGGTCGGCTCTCTCACCTGCCATAGGTGGTAATGGGTGACGGGGGGGAGGGCATCTTTCTCTCACTCAGGCCACCACATGACAGATTAGGTAGGGGTGGTATGCCAGACCTTGCATGCTACAATGCCAAATTGCCAGGCAAAATGTGCTTCCTGGTGCAATAATGGCATAACTGTTAAGGGAGAGTAACCGACTGATAGGATTGCGTATGGGCTAGGAAGGAGTTCATACCCGGGACCGTGAACTTCATCAAAGGCCTGTGACTGAGGAAGTCATGGGTAATAAAGCTGAACCTAATACTGTTGTTTTTGCTGAATGGGACACATTGTCAAACTTCCTGCTAAATACTTACATTCATCTCCGTTGACTAATACTGTCCTCAGTCTTGGTCAAAGCAAACAGTGGTTAGTGTAGAGATTTGTGGCTGCTGAGGATGCTGAAAACAAGTGACTATCTGGTGCTCATCCCTAAATGGACCATTCATATCACCCATTTCAAGGCTCAAGGAACACTGTAGAAGAGAGAGTGGGAAAAACAGAAGAGCCTAAGGGTGGGAAGGAGGGCCATGAAATTCTGTCTTCTGGGCACGTCATGGCTGTGTGACACTCAAGATCTTATAACATCTGTGGTTGCCTGCATGAGGCCTGAGAAAGGCTGAACCCACAAAGATTCGGCCATACGGGGGTCTTCCCCTTCCCTCCCCAGGGTGCTGGGGGGGATAGTTAGTCACTGCTTTCAGTGATGTAGCTGCTAAAGAGTTATTCATGCTCTAGTGAATACCTTTGTACCCAGGCCTAAGTGAGTGGTTCTGGTCAAAACCAGCAGATGACAAAAGTAAAATCAAAAGGACATGAAAGTGGGTGGGAAGGAGGACTTGTGGGAGGGTTGTAGTGGGGGGAAGGAGAGAAGAGAGAGTTTAGGCATCAGTATGACCAAAACATAGTATCTATATAAACAAAACTATTGAATGGATAAGTTAAGAAAATAAACAAATGATACTTTTTGTTTGTTTTGACACAAGATATTACTATATTTATTCCCAGGCTGGCTTCAAACTCATAGCAATTTTTCTGCCTCTGCCTCTCAAGTGCTAAGATTACAAGTATGGGCTACCATGCCTAACACAAATTATAATTTTTTTAAAGGTTATTTGTGAAGTTGAATCTAAAGCAACATTTGGTATTTTGCTATATTGCTTTGGTCTGTATGTCTGGTGGTATTGGCCACATAGGATTCAGTAATAGTACTTACTGGCCACTCTGAAAATGTTTCACAGTGGTTTTCACACTTTCAAGATGCTGAATGTTTCCCTTGTGAAACTAACATGCCAATTTCCTAGTATCACCGCCAATCCCCTTATAAACAATTCTCAGATTTCCACCAGCCATGTTGGCTCATCCCTGAAGATCCTAGTACTCAGGAGGCTGAGACAAAAGAAGAGTCATGAGTTTGAAGCCAGACGAGCTACACAGTGAGTTCCAGGATATTTGGGCTAAGAGTGAGGCACTATCTAAAAAAAAATTAAAGAATAAGAATAAAAAAGTAATAAAAATGAAAGTAAAAGAACTACTAAGCTGTCAGGCCCCTTGGGCTTATGGTGGTGGATATAAGATTTTCAAAATTCTAAGTTTTGCTCAAAGGATCATATTCCATCATTGCATACATCACTGCACTTTTCCTTGAAGTGACAGGTCTCCTGCACTCATTTCAAAGTAAGTTCTGCCATGTCTCACAACCACTAGACATTGGGCACAATCAATCTTTTCTCCACTTCGGAACTGGCTTGGTTTTTACTGGGTATTCTGGTTTTCTTTCCCTTCACTGACCACAGTTTTTAACTTTTGCTTGCTATTTACACACCTTTGGTGGGCATGCCATGCTTGTGATCCTGGGTCCTCCGTGTTTCTAGATTTGTAGATACTTAGGTGATTGCCCCATTTTTGTAGACTGTAGATTTTACCTGCAGCTGAATCTTTATTTCTCAATATCTCCCTCTCTCTCTCAAATATCTGTCTCCACTCAGCCAACAAACTCCAACAACCTGGGGATTAGCTCCATTTGGAAATCATATAGTTGTTTTCAGTCAAAGGTGACCACAGCAGAATTCCTGATGACATTTCCTTAGTCAGTTCCTCCCTAATGTCAGTAAATGACACCGATACCAAAGCCCAAAATTAAATGTAATTTTTCTGGGTATGTGTATGGTGTGTGTATGTGTGCGTATGTGTGCGTGTGCATGTGTTGAACCTGTGTGGTACATGCATGTGAGTGTGGGTATGTGAGCCCATGTACACACAAGGTGGAGGCCAGAAATGACATTGGGCATCTTCCTTTATCACTTTTGGCCTTATTGCTTTGCGATAGGATTTTCTGTTTAACATGAAGCTCTCATTTTAGACTAATCTGGCTGACTAGAGAGCTCTTAGGCGCTCTCTCTCTCTCTCTCTCTCTCTCTCTCTCTCTCTGTTCCGCACTCCCAGTGGTGGGGTTGCAGGCATGCCCAGCCATGCTCGGCTTTTCTGTGGGTGCTGAGATTTGAACTGGGGTCCTTGTGCTTACACAGCAAGCGCTTCCTTACTGAGCCATTGCCCCAATGCCTAAAATCATTTAAACTTTTCCTTTTTTTTTAACCTCTTATCCTCCACAACCAAAAGCACCAGTGGGCCGTACATTCTAAATCCATCTTGAGCCATATCCCTGCTCATCAAGCCCATGGCCCCTGTTCTTGACCAGGATGTCTTCAGGAGAGAAAAAATATTGGATGCCCAGAAGCAATCTCTTTAATAGGCATCCCCAACATGAGCTTCAGGCTATTTTACAGCATGGTCCTTGGTGTTGTGCTCCAACTTAGGAAGTCTTATACAGAAAGGTCTTTCTAAGTAGGAGCCCCATGAACTTAAGGCTGTCGGTGGTAAGGGCACGAGCTACAGTTTCCTTGAAGAATTCGAGGAGATGTTTCTGTTCAAGGTAATGGGAAGAGTGATTTGTACATTGGCTGGGATTTCTTGGTAGTAAATAGGATAGTCAAATAGTTTATCATCTAAAACTAAGACGCTTTGAAGAATGAAAGGGGTCTCTCTTCATCTTCATACTGAAGTCTGAGGCAAACATCCTAGCTAGAAAAGAGAAGTACACTGAGCTGAATCCTGGGCAAGTGAGGGCTTTGCTGAGAGGACCAGGGCATCACGACCACAAGGGCAAAACTGCAGCCATAACTCAGCAGAAGTTGGATCTGGGAGCCAAGCATGTCCTTTGTGTTCTTGCTGAGTCGGCCACCTCCTTCCCAGCCAACTTGCCCTGTCCCCAGTCCACATAGTTCTGTTCAGTTCCAGAGGTTATATCAGGCTAAACCAGAATACCACCATTCCCCCTTCAGTTTATTAGCATTCTTCAGTTTATAAGTCCACATTTACAACACTTATTAAAACAATACTGAGAGCCACTTGATGTTTTGATGACACATATCAGAAATCCAAGTCTGCATAGGCAGTTACATAAACTTCCACTTCAGGCTATAAATTTACCTGTTGATTTGATTGTACAAAATTAATAGGTTTCTCATTTACATTGAGAATGTTTAACATCTTAGCTATTGCTCATGATCTTAGTCATCAGTGTAAAAATAGTATACACCCGAAAGAGTGGGAGTGAACTTCGTGGGTGGAGGAAGATAGGGACACTGGCCAGATATGGTTATTGTGCAGTCCTATTTCCCATAAAGACTAAAAAACATGAGCTCATAATGGCTGTGGCTGTCATTTTCCTTAGTAACATTCAGTAGATTGAGAAAGCATAACAGAGAAAAGAGACAATCAGAGTGGTAAGTGGGATGAGCATAGGCCGGGACAGCCAGGTCCGTATGGCCAGGGCTGACAAGAGACTAGAAGGGTCAGCTTACAGGAGAGACTGGTGTGCCTGGGTGGGCGTGAGAGTGGGAGAGTAGAAAGTTGTTTACACATGGGAAGTGTGCATTTCACACTTTCAAGGAGAGGCATTTTGAGCAACAGTCAGTAGAATCTCACTTAACAAGGATACAATGAGTTAGGAAGAGTAATGTCAATAAAAAGCTTCCTAAAGGAGGCAGGTCTGGGGCTGCCTTGGGGAGGCCAGCCCTGTCCCTCTAGAGGTCACACAGGAGGGTGTGTGGTTTAAAAGAGTAATCCTTCTGGTCCTGCCTACTCCCCTCCTTTTTTTCTTAAATCAATTTGCTTGTGATTATCTGTTATGAATTGAAGACAGGGTTCTGGAGCAGAAAAAAAAATTGGGGAACTACCACCTTGAAGTCTGACTGCCTGCTGTACCCCTGCATATACATTAGCTGGGGGGCTTGTTCACAGTGCAGTTTCCCATGCTCATCCCCAGAGTCCCATTCCTTAACTGTGGTGAGGCATCGTCTGCATTTTGAAATTATGAAAAGAAAAGTGGGTTCTTGCAATTCAAGAAGACTGCCTCTGTTCAAGACGATTCAGCATGCATGGCATTCAGAACTGCTCTAGGTGTTTGGGGAACAATGGGGAGCAAAAAGAGACAAAGACCCAGGCCCTTTCAGCTCAACTTCCAGAGAAAGAAGATAGGTAATTAACACAATAAATGAGTAGATTATATAGTCTATTAGTAGGTGATGAAGGCTATGAGGAAGGAGAAATAGTTCAAGGCATGAGTGATGGACTCATGACCCAGGAAGGCTGCACTATGAAAGTGAGAGAGGCCAGAATAAGCATTGGTACTTAGAACAGAGTGCTCAGTTTGGAAAGCAGAGCCGACAGAATCCCCAGTTGGATAGGATGAAATATATAAGAGAAAGAAGTGTGGAAAATTCTAAAGATGGACACCAACAACTGAGACGGGAGGCTGATATTGGGAGAACAAAGCCCATGCGTCTGGTTTTAGACACAGGGGAGGTGAGATGTTCATTAGACATCCACGGGGTCTTTGGGATAGGTTGCTGGGGGGCTGTTAGAGATCTGGATCACAAATATAGATCTGAGTGATAGGAAAGGACAGAGCTGTGTCCTTGGGGAGCTCCATATGAGGTCAGAGCACGCAGAGGAGACTGGAATGGGAGGGAAGGGAAACAGGACAGCATGTAGCATCTTGAAACCCAAAGGAAGAAAGTGAAGCACGGAGAAAAGAGTGGTGGGTGATGGATGAAGCTGCTAACAATCGCGTGAGAGGTCTGAAAACTGGGCGCGGAATTTAACCATGGGAAGGCAAATAGTGAGCTTGAGTAGAGTAGTCCCTGCAAAGTGATGGGACAAAGAGAACCGGAGTCTGGCCAGAGCAAGAAAGGGAAAGTGGTGCTCAGAACTAAGTGTTCAAGTTAGAATAAGGTTAATTCTTCAGAAACTAGACTTTGGGCATATGACTGAGGGTCATAATAGCTTCAAGTACAAAATTATTTACTCATCGTCTACTTCTTAGTAGTCTGTGTGCTTGCCTTTGGGGGGAATGTTGATTGACTTGGACCGACACCTTCTCTTTCTAGCCAAGCAGTGAACAGTGGTCTATGGGCTGTCTGGAATTCCAGGTGCATAGAGAAGGAGGCTGGTGTGGGCAGCAGGGATGTGCTGGGGGTTTTATTTGGTGGGTAAACATTACTTAGGCTTCTGTAACCCTCCCAGCCCCTCTCTTTGCAAGCTTAATTGTGCGCGTATATTCAAAGCTCCAAGTCATAGGCATTGTGACCCTGAAACATCTGAATAAATTTACCAAGGCAATGAAATAAACAGCTTAAAATCCAGCAGTGTCCAGTAAGAAAACACAACCACAGTGATAATATTCAATCTCATTCCAGTCCCCAGGAGAACCCTATGCAAATGGTGTCCCTGGAGTTGTGAATAGTGTCTCTGAGCCCTCACATGGTTTCTAGCCTGTGAGAGAAGAGACCTTTAGAAAGCTGGTCCCCAACACCAGCTAGCTGCCCCTTGACTGTCCCAGTGTCACTGTTTCTTCAGAGTCTTCTGCCACAGGGACAAACAGTGTCTTTGTTTTCAGGCCATTTTCTTCTGAAATCCTGGTGTGTTATCAGTGTGAGATGGTGGAGTAAATGAGTATGCAGTTGTGTTCAGCTAGCAATGAATGAGACTCATTGGGTGTTGAGAGACACCTGCATCTGTTCCCACTGGAGACCGACCCCAGCCCACATGGCCTAACCTCTCTTTGTGCTCTTTTGTTTTCTTTCAAACTTGTCCTCTATTTCTTAGCCACATCTGCCAGCCACCAAGGATGAATGACCCTGAATTCATCAGCACCCCGTTGGGTAAATTATTTCTCTAATTACTTTGTATCAACATTATAAGCTAAATATTCAGGGGCTTACTTCCCCCCTCAGGATGGTTTCCAAGGAGGGTGAACAGACTTAGAAAAACACCCATAAATCCCTTTGGATCAGAGCCGTGCCCCAGGGTGCTGGGCTGGGCAGGTGCGAGAGCCATGAGATGGGATGAAGGAAAAGGCTTGGGTCCAAACCAGAAGTCACATCGTGTGCAGTTCCTCTTATCCTCTCTTTCAGGTACATTTCACATCTTTCTCACAAACCCAGGCCAAACTTGTGGTCAGAGTCTGTTCTTGAAAAAGGAGGGAGTGGCAGTAACTTCAAACCGTGGTGTCTGAGAGAAGCTGTCCCGGAGATATCTCAGGCTTTCCTTGTGGCCCTGCAGTATTTACTTCCAGCCAGTGAAAACTGGAGCAGCTACTCACAAGCAAAACAGAATCTGACGTGTTGGTTGTCAGGTTACTCTTACTCCCAAGGCATTTGCCAAGGCCTTGGCTTGGACATATTTGTGTGTGTGCAAAAGTAGTTGCATTAACCCAGACGTCCTTCCAGCAAGGGCTACGGGGTCCCATCACTTGCTTGGCCAGCCTCATCTTCCCTTCAGGTCTTTCTGAGACCTGGAAAAGGAGTGCTTCATGTTTGTGTTATTCATTACAGGGTCTGGGTAGGATATTTGTTGTTGTTGTTGTTGTTGTTGTGTGTGTGTGTGTGTGTGTGTACTTCAACCAATTTGAGTTTATATATGACTATTTTGTTTCATTTTGGCAGTTGTGGGGGTCAAACTCAGGGCCTTGTGCATGCTAATCAAGTAACCCACTAGTAAGTCATATTCTAAGCCCTTGTGTTATGATTTATTTAAAATTTGACCTATTTATTTTTAAATTTTAATACTCTATTCAAGAAGTAATCAGAAAACACTTGATGGTGATACTGCAAGACACTATTGGACATCATCATAAATTCCTACAAGAGTAATGTTGGAAAATTATTTACAACTTCAAGGGCAATTATACTTATTAGGTATGTAGTCAATTGGCCCTGTGTACAGGACTAGAGTTCGTTGAGACTGAAAGATCCAAGACTAGTGTTAGGACTTGCATTCCTGACCTTGAATTTCCAACAGTGAATTCTATCCCTGCTACAAAGAATGAACCAGAGTGATTATAGCAGCATTATTCTTTGCAGTCACACTCTACCTGCGAAAGAGAGGGTGTACAAACCATGACACACTCAGTACATGGCAGTGTGAGGAATAGATGGCGGTATGACAGTGTTGAGTGAAAGTTGATATCTAAAAAGGCTTCAGAGTCTCTGACTCCATTTATGTAAGTTTAAAAGTAGGAAAACCCAATCTGCAATGATTGCCTAGTTTTACCTTCCTCTGCCTAAGTTGCCTTGGCTTCATATTGAATATCTCCCATTTATTTCCATTTTCACCTCAAGAGCTGCATACTGTCATGCTATCTGTACACCAGCATCTGGAAGTCTTTTAGATGGCTCAAAAATTAAAAATCCCTAATCGTATTGACTAAGAAAGATCAGGGTAGGAATGTGAGTTCCTAGAAATGTGTTTGTCTGGATCTGGGTGGGCCTATGAAGATGAACATGTATGAAAAAATAGATTTGCGTGGTGCATTTTGCTACTGGTAAATTATATCGAAATCCAACAGCTTTAAAAAAAAAAAAACAATGACCAATATAGAATTCTGACCTGGAGGGGCTCATATCTAGTAAGAGAGGAAAATGTTTGAAGAACTAGGTGCTGCCTCAAACATGAAGTGTGCCACAGTGGGGGTCAGAGAGATGTTCATGAAGCATGGAGAGGACAGAGGAGAGGAGAGAGGGAAGGAGGAGAGAGGCAGAGAGAAGAGGAAGAGGGAGAGAGGGAAAGAGATAGATTGTGGTATTGGGAGAGGTAGTGGATTTCTGGAGGGGCACAGCTCTCTATATTCAGTATAGGTGATTGCATCATCCTGCTGAGGAAAGGCTAGTCAGAAGGTCACTGACACAGGGGATGGTCCAATGTTCCTACTCCATGACATTTCTGTGGCTCTTGATTTTGCCAATGGATTTCATCTTTGAAAGTTCTCTGTTTTCTTGTCTTCGCTGATATTTCCTGCTGCCTTCCTTTCTCTCCTCTCCTCTTCCCTTCACCCCTGCCTCTTTACCTCCGTCTCTCCCTCTGCCTGTCTCTTTACTATTATTTTTCTTTTCTTTTTTTTTTTAACCCTAGCTCCTGCTCTCCAGTCATGATCTATAAATGTGCTCACTCTGCAAGGACATTCTCTGTAGTCTTTCTCTCCCATTCTTTCCTCTGGCTAACATCACCTGCCTCTGCAGTAGTCTTGGCTGCCAATTACCCAGATAGCATTCATTCCAAATTTGACATTTCCATCTTACATTTCCACCTTACTCTCAGAGCAGAGTGTGAACTTGCCACTTGGACACTACCATTCAGATGTCCTATGGACAGCTCAGAACCTAGCATTGCTCTGAGTCCTCATGTCCCTCTCCCCCCAAAGTCCTCCTAGTTCTTCTCCATATCTAGCAACCAGTCTGTGAGTTCTGCCTTTTCTATCAGGCTCAGTTAAGTAGTCTTCCTCTGACCTTCTGTCATACTCTGTGTATGTATTGCCACAGCACAGTTCATGCTTCATTGAAAGTCGGGACACACTGGAGCCTGCTACTGTGTCTTCACCTTTAAGTAGGGACCTTCCAAGCAAGGCTGTGGACAGCTTTAGCAAGAGGCAGCCCCTCTGGTGTTGGGTGGAATTAGGCTTAACATTCTCTACTCATCTAAGAAGATTTGAAATTGCTTCAGACACTTCCTGTCCTTTTCCACAGATATGTGTGAATGTTACATTATGGCACCTTGATTAGTTTGGTTAAGTGAAAGAATGTTACTATGGAGTTAAGAAAAGAAAAGGAAGAAAGAAGGAAAGAAACACAGACATATAAAAAGAAAGAAAGAAAAAAAGATAGAAATAAAGAAAGAAATACACTGAATATATTAAATTTGCTTTTGGTTATAATGAATCCAAAGACTTCTCTTTGTTTTCTGTCACTATAACAAAACACTTGAGACTAGGTGACTAATAAAGAATAGAATTTTAGGGCTGGGGAGATTTCTCAGTCAGTAAAATATGAATATCTGAGTTTGGATTCCCAGTGACCATGTAAAAGCTGTGTGTAGAGGTCCCTTTTCTGTAACCTTAGAGCTAGGGAACTGGAGAGAGGTAGATCCCTGGAGTTCATTGGCTAGTCATCCTAACCAATCAGTGAGCTACAGGTTCAGTGAGAGATCTTGTCTCAAAAAACAAGCTGGAGAATGACTGAGGAAGACACCCAATGCGGTGGATATCGCTCTGTATAAATAAAATGCTGATTGGCCATTAGCTAGGCAGGAAGTACAGGCAGGACAAGCAGAGAAGAGAATTCTGGGAACAGGAAGGCTGAGTCAGGAGACACTGCCAGCTGCTGCCATGAGTACCAACATGTAAGATACTGGTAAGCCACGAGCCATGTGGCAAGGTATAGATTTATAGAAATGGGTTAATTTAAGATATAAGAACTGGATAACAAGAAGCCTGCTGCGGCCATATAGTTTGTAAGCAATATAAGTCTCTGTGTGTTTATTTGGTTGGGTCTAAGCGGCTGCAGGGCTGGCGGGTGAGAGAAATTTGTCCTGACCTTGGGCCAGGCAGGACTAGAGAAAACTCCAGCTACAAAGGGCGCCCAACCAAACAGTTTAAATAATATAAGAGTCTGTGTGTTTATTTTATATGTGGGCTGCGGGACTGCCGGGATTTGGCGGGAGCTGGAGAGAAACTCTCCAGCTACAACCCAACATCATGCTTTGGCTTCAACATGCATGTGTACACACCAACATGAATCCATATATATGATGCACTCGCATGCATAAACACTCCCACAAATGGAATAGAACGGCTCTGGCGTCTGGGAAGTTCAAGAGTGTGGCATCAGGGTCTGCTAAAGCCTTCTGGTTGCATCAAAACATGTGGAAGGCATTCCATGGAGAAAGCAGGTATACTCATGTATTCTCTCTTCATCTTAGATGGTCACTAATGGGACACATCACTACTCTCATGACTTTGCTTATTTCTAACCACCTCCCAAGGGCCCCAGACTTTGTATGCCATGAATGCATACATTTAGGATTATGTTGGGGATTAAGTTTGCAACATGCAAATTTTTGGGAGATACATTTGAACCATAACAGGCTTTAACAAAGTCATGTAACAAAGACATGTCCTTTCTCTGTTCCTCTGCCCTCTGTACCTCAGTTTGGCCTTTGTACTTCCTGGCTTTGTGCTCAGGTAGAGTGCTATGGGCTCACATTACCTTCATGGCTGGTAGAAATTTCTTTCCTGTAAACTTCCCTGGAGAGAGTCTCTTAGACTTGGGTTGGCCAATTAACTCACCCTAAGCCCATCATTGAGGCCAGGCAGATGGAATGTTCTGGTGGTCCAGTATGTGTTCCAAATCCCATGAGCTGGGTGTCCAACCAGCCCTCAAAAATACCTGAGCCTGGTGTAGGGAGGGTCCCCCCAGGAGAAGTGAGGTACTGTTTTCAGAAGAAAGACTTTGGGCTGGGCAGAATAACACATGTCTGTCAGGAGCCCCATGGAAAGAGAAGATTAGGGATGCCACAAAGCTGGCAAATACTCCATGGTCTTCTGGGCCTCCTCCTGGCTTCTTGATTGTGGTTTAGCCTTTGATTCCCTCCATCTGTCAGCTTGTCTCTCTTGTCAGCCTCATACTTCCTAGTAAGCCAGTCATTGTCAGGGCATCAGGCACCAAAGAAAGGAGCCATTGAACCTGTGCTTTGAATTCGCCCTCTGTCTTTACCTGCCATGCCCTGTCCTGTGTTGTGGGAATGAGGAAGGATAGTAGAGCCAGCCAGCTCTGACCAGTGTGTGAATCACCTGTAAGTCATGCAGAACAGTGTTACAGAGGGCTCAGGTTTCCAGGAACTTCAGCTCACATAGCCCTCTTACTCCACATGGGATCTGGCCCAGGGCTCTGGCTCCCACCTCCTGTCCCTCATCCTTCAATGCTGTTCAAACTTTATCGTGGTTTTTTTTTTTTTTTTTTTTTTAACTTTATGAAGGGTTGCTTGGAGAAAAGAAAAAGCGGCTTCCCTGAATCCAAAGCCTAGATGAGATGTGGCAACGGGCAGAATTCTGAGGTGGCCAGGGTACCGCCCCTGTGTCTGTGTTACTGGTGTTACTGTGTTTCTCAGCTGGTATCTGGTGTTACTAAACACTGCCATATTTCCAGTCCTGGCTATTCTGCTACATGAAATTGCATGCTCATGTGTTCCTGGCCCCTGCCCAGGTTTTGGGTTTTCATATCAGTAGAATGAGAACCTAGGACAGAAACACCCTTTTAGTTTAAAGAGTTCGTCCATGATTCTGAGACATTTTGTTAGGGAGAAAAACCACAACAGAGAGAGACACACAGACACAGACAGACAGACAGATACACACACACTATGCAAACTATGTTCTGGGGGCATAGATTTGATAAAAATCGCCACCCACCATATAAACCATCCAGTAATTTCCTAGTAATGTATTTCCTGAGAAGGGGATGGGAGACCACAGTTTCTCTCTCTTACTGATTCAGTGTGTTCTGCTCTCTAAAATAAAAATCAGCCTCTTCTAAAGCTGCTGAAAGTTTTATTTCATCTTAGCACACACCACACCTAACCTCAGCAGGACATTGTTTCCTTGTCAGGGAATGCTGAGCAGAGAGCGCCAAATAATGGCTCAGTTGTCTGATGTCTACTTACTGGATTAGCAGAGTTAACAAGTGATATCTTATTCCTGGCTCCTCAGTTGAAACGTGATACTTCCAAAGGCGTAGAAGCCGTTCCCACTTGGTGACCTTCCTCCTTTCAGGGAATGAACATATTTACTTCTCTCAGCCTAGGCTTTTCTCCTCCCCGCTGGATAACCTAAAACATCTGGAGATGCTGTGGGGTCTTTCTCAAGATGAGTACGTGTTCCCTTCGGCTTCTATATTGTAGGAGATGAATCCTGACAACTAGAAGTTAGAAGCTAGAGTTATGGCAACGCGAGGTCGAGGAACATCTCCCTGCCCTCCCGTGTGTCGCCTGTTGGCGCTCCCTTTTTCGCCCTTTGCTCTCTTCTCCTCTTTTCTTCTTTCTTTTTTACCTGGAGACATTTTCCTGGTCCTTGAGAACGTAAGGCTCAGAGGCTTTCCTCTCCTCCGTTTCTAGCCTAGGAAAAGACCACCTGGAATGCTCCCATTATGGACTCTGACTACACTTCTTCCTCTGGGCCCTGCCTTCAGGCTGGGGCTACTGGTTAATGGGGCAGGGTTTGCCTCCTCACTGGAGACACCTGAAGGTTAGCAAGCCTTGCCTCTGTGGAATATAAACCACAGCTGGAGACCTTGAAGGCATTTGGAACTGGTCCCTCTGACCCTCCCCTAGTTAGCAGCTGTGTGAAGCTTCTGAGTGTCATCTCTGATCACTCATTGCCTTTATTCCGAGGTGCCCTTTCTATGTTCAGTGAAAAGGACCTGAGTGTCTGCGCACTTAAGCTCTAGGACCACTTCCAGTTGAGAGATAAGGAACTAGGCCCAACAATGGCAGGGTTTCTTCTCCATCGCCCTTGAGTCTGTCCTTGAAAGTCACTGGCAAGGCTCTGGAAAATCAACTTTCACTACTCAGTTACAAAGAATGATGGGTAAAATCCTCATTTGAGTGTCCATGAGCCCCAGACCTTCCAACTGCTATACTGAGCTCGGGGCGACAGCAAGACATTGTAAGGATGACACACATTGGTTTCCCTTGGGATGTGGACAGTGGTGGTTGCGTGTATTAGAGGAGAAAAGCAGATGATGGGGTAACAAGGAGATCAGTGGGAAAACACCCGTAACTGAGGTGGGGAGGCGCTAGAGAGTCCCCATGCTTTGGTGGATTGTACTGTAGGTGGGGTGTGAAACATTAACTGTTTACAAGGCTCAGATTTCCATGTATGAATAAAAAACAAAACAAAACAGGAAAGTGGAGCATGGGATGTCAACCCAGCTTCCCTCTTAGCTCCAAACTGCTTTAAAATGGATTGTCGGGTCTTGGAGGAAGCCGTTTTCCACAAGCTCTGGTAGTCCTGGAGCAGAGCGTGTCTCTCCAGCTGAGCAAACAAACCCAGAAGAGAAACCATACTCAGGTTCACAGTCCCTAGACAAGAAGGCCCCCTTCCCACCCCACTGCCTCCCTCCTTTCCTCCCTCCCCCAGGGCTGGAACCCTGGCTTTGGCAGTGAGGTCCTTAGGCAGGGGTGAGGACCTGCTGCCCTGGAGCTGCGTACAACATAAAGAGATTTACAGTCTTCTACTCCTGACTTTTATTTAATGAAAACCAGAGGTATAAAAATGAGGCAGCAGAAAACACCATAACAGGAAATAAAAGGGGGAGGGGGGAGACCATGCTCTGCACGCAGAGTGCACATTTGCACACAGGTGCTTACAACTGCAGCTTTTACCAACCACACTCCTGGAGGTGACTTGAGAGTGAATGAGTGGGATTGGCTGATCCATGGTCTGGCCCCTGGCTCTAGGACCCATTAAGAAAGAGACTAAGCTTTGATGAAATCCTACGAGCCTGGCCAGATTGCTTCTTTTGCTTGGAAATCTTTGCATATTCAAAGACCCATTGTCATATTTATTTCTGGCTTTTCCCACACTTCTCAGGAAGTAGCTGAGTTTTAAAACAACCTGATGTTAAAAGCCCCTTTACAGACAGTGTATGTGGATGTGTCTGTGTGGACCAGGGAAAATAGATACACTTTTCCTTTCAAGTAGCTAGTAATTTAGCTAACCCTGGTGGTGCAAATCCTCACCCGTAGTTTCCTAGTTGGTGCTTTTTGGGGCAACTCACAAACCTTCTAATGATAGGATGCACACTGGACAGGATTCCTTTTACTAAAGAAGAAATCCAGACATGGATGCCACAAGCATGTCTCCTCTTTCAGTATACATACCTGGACTTTGATTCATCAGCTAAATTCAGGTGGAAGATATGAGATGCTTATAAAAATATTTTAAAGCCATGTCTGTAAGTGGGAAAAGGTCTAGATGTCTCATTAAATATTTATCACTTTTTTTTTTTTTGGAGGGAAAGTACTTTGTTTTCCTCTCTTG
Source organism: Peromyscus nudipes (assembly GCA_902168325.1). Lineage (NCBI taxonomy): Eukaryota > Metazoa > Chordata > Mammalia > Rodentia > Cricetidae > Peromyscus > Peromyscus nudipes. Next base: position 26,568 of record CABHPH010140699.1, on the reverse strand, counting down.
GGGAATTACCCAGAAGTAATAAAATGCTAGTTTATAACTGAATATCCCAGTTTACATCTTGTGGAATGAAGTAAAATAAATACAAACCCTAAAAATATGGTCATGGCCCATATATTTTAAAAAGTGTTGCCACCATGGACCAATGCAGCTCAGATATGTTTCTTTCATGTTTCACCAAATGGGGTGGGGAGACTTCCCTTCAGAGTCAGTCTTGTTCCCCAATGAACCTCATGGCTTCTGGTGTATGCTTTCTTCAGTATAAAGAAATAACAATGGGCTCTTCTGTCTTCCTTAAACACGTAAAATAAGATTCTGAGGATAATTCCTAGGGATGGATCTGTTTCTTCTTCACCTGATTTCACTCCTTCCAGCCACCCTCACCACCACCAACCATGGCTTTACTTTGATTTTTCTCAAGTTTTATTTTTCCTTGGAGTAAAGATGTAGCTTCTTAGAGCAGACTCCCTCCCTCCCCCACATACTACTTCAGGGTTTATAAAGGAGATGTTGCCAGATCTGGATTTTGCTTCTAAACTATTTAGTGGAGTAAGGTTGTGGGTGGCCCCAGGAAGGGAGGGTCTAGGCCGAACCAGCTTGGTCACCAACTAATTGTTATTGAAACCTGTTGGGGGTTATTATGTCATGTTTTTGTATGTGATTGAAGTTTTTGATAAAAGATGTTTTCTTCAATTCTCCCCAGGACTAGAAACTTTTTTCTTTACCAGGGTCTGGCTTATTGATCCATAATTTTCTCCTCTATATTTTCAGTGATTTTTTTCTGGAGTAGTCATCATTTTTCCCCCAGTTAATTATCTCTGACAAAGAAATCCTAACAGGATGAGACAATGTTGGTTATGCTGTATGTGGTGTTAGAAGGACTCCAGCTCTGTTGGACAACAGTACAGGTTGGCCTCATCAGGGCCTAGGCTGATGCAGGCAGGGATGGGTTCTGCTGGGTCACAATCTGTTTCCTTTCTTTCTCTTCTCATTTCTTCTTGTCTGCTAGCTTTCCTCTTTGGACACCATTCTACTCTCTGTCTCATATCCTTCAAAGGGAGTTGTCCCAAAACTGGATCTCAAGTTCAGTTTCTTCAACTGTAGGCGAGTGGGCTAGGGCTCTATACAACTGTCAGGAACCCACCTATTAGGCTTTGAAAAATCTTCTTATGCTCTTCATGCGTTGAAACACGTATCCCCAGTTTGACAAAGGAGAGGTGCCCTGGGAATTAGATTTGTTCAGGGAGGGCATGGGATGTGTTAAAGGGGCTGAGCAAAGTCAGTATGCAAAGAGGGATGCTGCCTTCTCAACCTCTTTTCACCCCACAGTTTTCTTAGAATACATAGGCTGGCTTCTGTTTGCTACATCAGACCCAGATAGCTCACAAAGCACACGCCAGTGTCAGCATTCCCAATGACATCAGTATGCAAAAATAACCAACTGCAGCCAGAAGTGAATGTTAACAGTTCCAAATTCCTGCAATGGAGAGAAAATGGTCAAATGCAATAGTGTAACAAAGATCTGATATTCATATGCAAAAGACACAGGGGTCCTAAAAATTAGTTCAAGCAAATAAGGAAACATGGTTACTGGCAGAACTAACATACGCTCAACTTCTTTAATAGATTGACAGTATCTGGACTGAGGGAGACAACAGCCTAAAATCCTTCAAATTTGGATAAAATCCAGAGGGATGAGACCGTGACACAGAGGAACCCGGAAAGGACAAACTTGAAGGAGTCATTAGAAAAAATGGGGGTTTATGAAAACAGAATGGCTGACAGCATCTTTCAGGAGGACAGGAGATGGCAGAGAGCCTGGATAGAGCTGGATAGACTCCTTCCTGCCCTCACTGAATGTGGCTGTGGAACTAGGGCAGAGATGTGAGGCTCTCTGAGGAGTCTTAAGTGGGAAGTAGATGGGGAAAAGGATGGACACACAGCATGACTACCTTGCTGTTTGCCTTTCAGCTCTCTTCCAGTTTGGTCCAGTATGTGGGTGCAGCTGTGGAAGAGCTCAACCCAGTTGGGTAACTAAGGTTCTAGTGCCCCAGATGGATGATCAAAAAGCTCTGGAGAACTGGAGAAGACTCAAGAGAGCCCAGGAGAGCAGTCCGGGAAAGCAACCCTGTTGTACTGTTTATGAATAGATTCTAGGTTTGCCCCTGAGTTTTGCAGAATATGATCTGATTCTAATCAGCACACGGAATTTTGAGAACTCAAGTTGCAGGTCACGGTCTACATCAGAGGTGAGCCACTGTGTGCCACACAAGGAGGACACATCATACTTCATGGCCTTGAAAACTGAACTGACCTCCAATCCATGGACTGAAGACTGTGGTTTAGAACTTAGGCCTGTACCTATGTAGTTCTGACTGTTTCCTAGAACAAGAATACCAGTGTTTTCCACAGGAGTCAAGTAAGATCCTGCGTCTCATCCACAGTAGCCAGGAATGTCTAGGATACAACCACTGGCATAGGAAGACAAGAACAAAAAAAAAGTCTCAAGTGGTGAAAGGTGATCCAAAGATGCTAATGGGATGACACAAATTCTGGATCATGTGACAGATGTTAGGGAAACCATTATTAAAATAATACAACAAGCAATTATGAACACAGGGTAAAAATGAAAGATTAGGCTGAAAAAATAATAACTAAAATAAAGTATCACTGGATAGGCTTATTACTTGTTTTTAATATAGCTTATTTAATTGTAATAATAACTGCTTTGGGAAACTTATTTGTAAATTTTGAAAATTAAGCAATCCACTGTGACAAATTGGCTCCAGTCAGCCCTTACAAAACTGACATATGCTCTGAATAGTCCATCAGAAAGAACTGTAAAACATTCCATGCTGTAGGAACTTACAGAACGCAGTATCAAAAAGGAATTGCGATGCATCACTTGAGAGATGAGCATAGTTAACTCCCAGTCCAGGACCTTGAGATGCCCTGATTGACAGGAAGGTATACACTCCAGTCCCCTAGTCCTCTCTCTTCAGTCTTCCCACTGTATTTGTCCTTTTTTCTAATTACTTCTCCTGTAGTTCACCCTGTGGCACCAAACATGCCTTGTCCTTGTTTTCATACAGACAGTAGCCAAGTTTAAAATCTAGACCTACAAATGAAATTTTACCGCATTTTCTTTCTGTCTTGGCCCATTGCTTGTCCCAGACTTCTTATAATACTTGCACATATGTTTCAAAATAGTCTCACAGCATCCATGCTCTTAGCAGCTAGTAAATCACAGAGGAGATGGGGACTGTCTTGTGTGTTTGGCAAGGCCAGCCTCTGGGACATGTAAGATATCAGCTCCCTTCTGGGGGTCAGAAGCATATAATCTGTCCTCATATCTCCACCTGGGGTGACCTTCCTCCCACCACTTAATTGCAAGAGCTGGGGTACCCCTGTTACCGAGAGTGGGAACAGCCAGATAGTTAGAGATGATGTGATTTCCCCTGCTTCGTTCTCAGATGGGCCATAGATCACACACGTGCTATCATTGGTATCCCTGGATCTCATTTGGGAAACACTACTTTTTATGACTTTAGAATACAGTATGTTTATGTCAATGAAAATCATCCCCAACTACAGGAATTTGACGCAATAGCTAATTTCTCTTAATTTGCACACAGCTGTTTTACCTGCGCTGACAGTTTTTCTGAAGAGAAATGTTGCCCCTTGTGGGATTGAAGCCTCTTTCAGCTTTGCCAGCATTTCAGAAATAAATGGAGTGCTAGTGCAGAGTGACTTTCAGTGAGCCACTGGCCTGCCAAAGCTGCGGGTCCTCCCACAGCCTCAGGGATGTGGAGGTGAACCTTTACAAGCCGCGTCTGAGGCTAAGGCTGGAGAGAAAACAAGAGGAGGCAACCGCCTTGGAAACCGCAGCTGCGGCTCTCCCCATTTGGGAACTCATATTTTAACTTAGAATGGTTGAAATTCTTAATTAAGTTCAAAGTGGAGTCTGGCCTCCACCGAGGCATCCTCAGCCATTCCTTTATGGACGGTTTAAAGCTGTCATTTGAATTTCGGTTTTAAGGTAAATTTGTTAACCCACTTGTGGATGGCCGAGGCTGGCAGTCGGATTTGTGTATCCACTGGAAGGGAGACTGTACCACACAGTGTGAGGGGTTCAGAGTCCTTGTCACTTGACACTGTCTTTCTTTTCAGTAACATGATTGTCCCCAGTACTTGATGGTTGAATATGTTGTTGCTTTTTAATTAACAATGACACGAAAACAAACCATAACATGTGGTGGAAACCATACTTAAAATTCTGAATTTGCATCTTGTCCTGGGCTATGGAAACGCTGTCCCATACTCTGCAGCTCCTGAGTGTTAGCCACAGGGTGGATCACACTTTCTCTAGATTCTAGGTGTTTCTGAACATGTAGAATTGCTTACTTCTTCAAACCACTTAGAACATTTGTGGTCTCTTTAGTAGGTATGTATGCTCAAGTTGAGGCCATTCATTTTCAAATCGTTGCCTCCTAAGATGGAGGATGTTGGGACTGTACGTCATTGGATAAATGAATGGTGAGCAAAGGAGGCATGTACCTGTGGTCCTCAGCAGGTCTGTGGATTCAGGGTCAATACTGACTTTCAGTTAGTACAGATCCACTGCTCTGTGATAGCAACTGGTATCTTCGAAAGGGAAAAAATCAGCTCAGATTTGAAATTATTTTCTCCACCCAAATACAGAAAAAAAATGTGGATTTATTCTAATTCATTCTTATCCTTTTGACACTAATAAAAGTAGAATAAACTTCTTTCCACATGGCACTTTGGTGGCTAATATCTTTCTCTACATTTTAAAACTCTCAAAATCAACAGAAGCAACACTTTCTCCAAAAGGAGTAAAAGTTGTTCTTTTGAGGGTGGTGGTGAAAAACTCTCCTCTTTTCTGTCTTTCACAGATAAACACATAGTACACTAGCACAATAGTGTGCTTTCAGAAATTCAGGGAGCGTTTTCTTTAGGGACAAACTATCTAGGAAAGGCTCCTTCCTCAAGAGTAGCAATAGATAAAGGTTCTGAGTTGATGTATTTTTTTGATAGCTGGCTCCTTGTAACACTAATCATAATTTCAAAGTCTCTGACTCTATTTAGTCTTAAAGAGATCCTATAGTTTGGATGGGTTAGAAATAAATGGTTTATCCAATATTCTTCTCTGTTAATCTTAATGTACAAAATATGACTATTTAATTTCAACTAGCTTTAGTATTGCTAGCAATTATCATGTTACTATAATACCTGTGTTTAAATTGTATTTATCTAAGCAAATAAAGTATATTTCTACTCTAATGATATAGCCTCTTTAAAAGAGAAAGAGTTGCAAAGACTAGGTCATCTTATTTTAGGCAATATTGGGCCCAACATAATCATAGATGTTTTAATTGTGAACAGTTAAAACTGAAGTTGTCATCATTATTATACAAACACGCTAAAATATAGTACTAAAATTCTAGAACAGAGTGTATTGTTGCGGTTACTGTTGAGCTCTGAAGTACTAAGAAAAACCTTCCCTTTTATTCACAAAGACCCCATGCTTTAAAGTGAAAACCCATGATACCAGCATTTGCCCTAAAACAGCTCTGTTTTCCATGGAGGATTGTCCAGGCAAGGCATAAGAAATACAGAAAAGTCTAATAAAAAGAAAACATAAATCTGAGCTGTACACTTAAAGAAGATAGCACTCCCCAAAGCAAATGAAAGAGCTGGTCTTTGTTGCTCAGAATGGGACGATTTGGAGCTAGCTAACAGACGATTTCAAAGTAGTGAGCACATCCGAGCTAGTGATAGATTCACTGTATATTTTATAGGAGCATGGAATTTAAGAAATGGGAACGCCTATGATATTATTTCATCTGAAGCATAATAAATATGGAGAGCAAGGTCACTGGAGCTGATGATTTAAACAAAGAGTGGAGCTCAGCAGGTCTCCAGAGCAAGGAGGGGAAAGTTGAAAACAGCCTTAATCGGCTTGGTGTTTCCAAGTCTTCCTTTGTCATTAACATGGCGAACTAAGGAAGGACAGTTTGTATTTTTCTTTTGGGTCAAAGGAAGTCACTGAGATATAATTTCATGTCTGACTTTGAAAACTGGGGGCTTGGTATTATCGTGACTTAGGCCATGTTTTTGATGGATTATCCTGGGAAAGAGGAGTTGTTACAGTGCTCAAACCACTTAATTCCTTAGGAAAGGAAGCCCACAGTTTCTCAAGCTTTGGATGAAGTCTAAATGGCAATTTCTGAGCAGCAATCTGGGGCTGGGAGCTGGGTTTGGGGGTGTTGGTAGCATTCCGCTTCAGGGTAAATTAGAACAGACACTGAGTTAAGCGAGGGAGCCAGATGGCGAACTTCTGGAAGAAACTTTCATGCTCCTCATTGCAAGGAGTATTCAGTTCCCAGAACTACAAAGATAAAAGAAAAATGATAAAGCAAAGTCTAACATTTTGTCTGTTTGCTTAATTTTAAAATTTTAGAATAGAATTTCATTTTTCTTTTAGTTTCCAGAGTTTTAAAATTTTATTCACTTAAAAATTTTAAATTGAATATATATATATATAATATATATATTTACATTGTCCAGGGTGAGGTATGTTATTAAGTCAAGACAATTAACATATACTTTACTCACATACTCAGTAATTTTGAAATATGCAACATGTTTTCATAACTATAACCATCACACTGGGCCACAGACCTCACAATTCTGTTCCTTTTGTCTAGTTGAGAATTGCCCCTGCAACTATTGGCTCCCTACCCCTTCTTCCTCCCCCATCGCTAGCAGCCATTATTATGCTCTCTGCCGTGAGTTTGACTGTTATTGATACCAAACAGTGGATCTCTTTTGTACTTGGTTTATTTTAGTTGACATAATGTCCCCAGGTTCATTCATGTTGCTATAAATGACAGAAATGGATAGTGAGACACACACACAGACACACACACACACACACACACACACACACACACACACACATTTTCTTCATCTAGCCACCTGTCAATAGACGCTTAGGTAGGTTCAGTTCATCTCTTGGCTTCTTGGCTACTTCAGACTATGCTGTAGGGAATACAGGGCGAAGCCAGCAGACACACTGACTTCAGTCCCCTTGGATGCATAAGCAGAAGAGTATTGCTGGACCATGGGGTTACTCTACCCTTTAGTTCTTAGGAACCTTTAGGTTGAATGGTTACACCAGGTACAAGCTCACCAATAGCATACAAGGGTTCCCTTCTGTCGGCTTTCACATCAAGGAGAAATATAAGGTCTGGGTAGGGTGGGGCAGAGGGTGGTGCCATGCAGGTCAGGTTGCCTTTTGTTTGCTACCTGTCATCTGAAAGCCTTATGGAACATTCTTAAAGTCACTTGACTGCTGGGCGTAGGCCGGGTTTTTGTCCTGTTCAGATAGAAGCGAAGTTCGTGAGTAGCAGATGCCACGTTAGCTGTTTTTTGAGGTGGGCTAATTGCTCTGCCGCCTACGTTTGGTGGAAGGGCAGCCAGGCCTTTTATTTTCACACTGTGACGTGGGCTGAAGCCTGTTGTTAGCTGTCAGCCATGGTTCCTACAGACGTGCTTCCCTAAGCTAGCTGTCCATTAAACAGAATTATTAGTTACTTCAGCATGATGATGACCACAGCCCCTGGCGGTAATCACTTAAGAGGTGAGCGGTTTATTAGATGAATAGGTTCAGTAGATTTAAGTCCAGGACAGGGAAGGTGTAGAGCAGCTCCTATTCCATACTGTGGAGCAGCTCAGTTCATGGCCGTGAAAGCCGTGGCAGAAGCTACTCATCACTCTAGTGGAGCAGGACGTAGCCAGTGAAGCAGAAACTACAGTCCAGGTATAATGTGGCAAGGCCTACTCCTAGTAACCTACATCTGCTGGCTAGGATGCACCTCCTAAATATTCCACAGCCTCCTTAAATAGCACTGCGATATCGCCAGGAGGGGACAAACATGCAAAACCCAGCCTGTTGGGGCGGGGGGGGGGGGAATGGGGGGGCGCGAGGCATTTTGCATTCAAACCATCACAAATATTAAATCAGCCAAATTATATCCACCAGGCTCTTGGCAGCAGCATACTCTCTGAGTAATGAAGGGAAAAAAGACCTGTCTCCCATCTCTCCCCAAACCTGAACGGCGGGCATTTTTTAAAATGCATGTAAATTCATAAGACTTCTCTTTCCATTTTCACACAACACAGACTGTGAACTCCATTTGTGTGTTCCTGCTGTCTAAGAGTGCCCTTCTTTCCACAGGAAGCACAATTAAATCTGAGTTCCAGATAAACAACAGACACTTTTCAAGCGTAAGTGGGGCTCACATGTTACAGGGGATCTACTGCTACCCAAACTCTTATTTATCTGAAAACCAAACTGAAGTGACTGTCCTGTGTTCTCTCTGGCAACCCTCCTAGGAATTATGAAAGTGTGCTTGAATTAAAGCCAGCTTTCTCTGCTTGTACTTCTAGAATATTCTGAGCATGCCGTAAACTTGCCTGTGCTTCTTAAATTGATTTATTGAGTTACCTGTGCGGTGTGGAGCAGTATCCAAGCAGACTAGTGAGGGACTACAAAGGAGCCCTGTCAAGCAGAAGCAAGTTTGCTGTGGGAACGGAAAAGGCAGGAATTCAATTGAGTCTTCGGAGTTTCGGCTTCGGGGAGGGAACGGAGAAGTGGCTAGCTCGGATCTTAAGTGTAGCAGTTGAAAACAGCATTCAGCCGCCACAGCTCTCGGTTTGGAAGTGTATCCTTCTGTCATTCTTGCCAGGTTTGTGCCCGGAGAAATGCAGTCGGCGAGTCTCGTTTACACCGGGCTGATTGCGGCCAGATGTTAATCCGAATGTTTCTATATTGTATTGCTGTTATATTATCTTTAAACTGCTGAACAATGGTTTGTAATGAGACTCCTGATGTACAGTAGTCAAAATCATCAAGTTACAAGGTCGGGGGAAGTCCTTCTTGAAAGTATTTTTGATGCTTTCCACCCTTTTCGGAAAACCATTCATTTATCTCGGTATCTCATAGTTAAAGGGTCCTACATTCACACTCTGAACAAATAAAAAGAACTTCTGGGGAAAATATGTTGGTGTAGTTATTGTTTTCATTATCCTTCATCATGTTCATATTACTGTGGGAAAGAGCCCTTTTCCTTTGGAAAGGAAGTTTCCCCTGAGAGCCTGATGTGTGGAAACACATCAGTACAACATCGCCCTCCACTGTCTGCTGTAGGGAATGCATGCTTTTGTGTGTGCGAGCAGAGAAAGCCTTAGCCAGGTGTTTAAGAAGGTCTGTCAAACTAGAGGTGATTCCCCTGGCTGTTGGAAGCACAGGTGTGAGAACATCAACAGAGGTAATGGGTTGGGCTTGGACTATTAGTTTTCTAAAAAGCAAAACAAAATGAGCTGTACGTTGACTCTGGATGGGGATTAAGAAAGGTATTGCAAATCATCTAGTGAGTTTCAGCATGGCATTATCACGAAGGATGTAAGGTTCTTATCTTGTTTGTTCTCCTTCTTTATGCTGCAGCAGGTTATGACAGAGAAAAGGAAAGACCCAAGGTGATTCCTAGCAGCCAATCCTGGAGCTGGATGAGTGCTGACTCAGATCCCGCAGCATCTAAGCATTTGCTGTGCCCTCTACCCAGTCCATTTGGCAGGACAGAAACCTCTGTTTATTTTATAGTCACTGAGGTCTGGGAACAGTGCCTCCTTCCCAGGGTGACTACCACTTAGGCTGGCCTCTTGGGTCACCTAGTATTCTAACCGTGACGCCGAGTAAACACCCATCTGTAGAGAAGTGTGGCTTTTAAACGCCTCCAGGTCCCATGTTGCATTTTGCATATCTAAAGCCTTTTCTTCTAGTGTCGCACTGCTAGATAACTAGTTCCGATTTTAGTTAGTGTTGGTGGCAAAATGAGTTCCCAAAGTGTCCCATCCACATCTTGTTATGAGGAAGGATTTGGGAGGTGGGCTACCTGCCGGAGCTTACTGCTCTCTAAGTCTGTTTTATTCAAGAAAATGTGTGAATTCACACCCAAGAAAGATGAGCAATTATTTCGGGTCTGTTGGTAAATTATTCTTCGCCATGGTAGTGTGTGAGGTTGGAAGGGGAGAATTCCAGCTCGGGTGTATTACAGCTTGGGGGTATTCAGACGCAGGTCAGAGTTGGAACAGGCTGTGGCCACAGCCAGATCAGTAGACTGAATGGCACGGAGTGACATTTTAGTATACTTCATCAAAGGAAGATGTTGATGGCATTGCAGGTGTTTTTTATCTCTTCTAGACTCCAATTCTATTATGTGTCTGTCTGATTCTTCTGAGCTTTGACGCACAAGGGGAGGCAGCATGAGACAGGAGCCAAGCAAAGCAGATGTGATGCTTTAAAGGCCCTCAAAGTGTCTTCCTGAGCAAGGCTGTGTAGACAAACACTTCTGAAAAGCTGTGGTAAACAGACGTAAAGAAACCAACAATTTGGTGGACAGCAGGCTTTGAGAAATCTAGCTGGGAGACCCGGTTAGAATCCATTGCCAAGCCACGTCTTTCACCTACACAGTTGGCTTATTTTGTCACTGCAGCCCAGGGGCAATTTAGCCTCTGCTTCTCCAAAGGTGCCGCATATGCTTCTGTGACCAATTTCCATAAAGCTCGCTTAGCAGTTCAAACTTTATTAAGACTCTTGACAAAAACAGCTGCTAGAATTGCAAAGGAATGTAATAAAAAAAAACAACACAGAGTCAGAAACAAGCAGAGTCTATAAAAGCAGTATTCACAGAGGCCAACTCCCCTTGGGGTGCAAACTGATCCCAGAGTCTGTCCATACCATGTGGATCCCCAAATGGGCAGACAGCAGGACACCCTGGCCCAGCGGAAGCTCACTGCCTGAGGCTGTGGCCATCGCTCCACTGAACAGCGAGCTGAGGTCAAGGCAGGATGCCAGATAAAGAAGAGGGCAAGGGAGGGAAGGCACTGTGGTTTTAAAGAGTGGGGACACACTGGAGCAAGTTCATTTTCCGCTGGCTTTATTATGCAATAAAAAATTGCCAACACATACTCATTTACTAAAGAGAAAACAATAAATGTTTAGCTGCCTGTAGTTTCCATATTAGCATGCATGGAGAGGTGCACAGTGGACTTGGTTGGGCCCTATGACTCCTGGGGCAATCTTAGGGTAGATTTCAGATTAGAGTAGGAATTAGACTAGTGTTGATAACTCATTATTGTTAAGCGTCTTTGATTTGGAAAGCTGTCTGATGTATTGTTCATAGCCTATGAAAAGGACCTCTCACATCGCAGGGAGAAGATGACATTCACCATTGTTGCCTTCCATGTCCAATTGTAATATGCAGAAAATGGAAAATTAGAAAATATGGTTTCCTCCCTCCCTCCCTTCCTTCATTCCATGCTTCCCTCTTCCTTCATTATAATTAATATATATATATTTTAATTTTGAAACAAGGTCTCACTGTAACTCAAACTCATGATCTTCCAGCCTCATCTTCCCCAATGCTGAGATGTACTCCACCATGCTCTGCATTTTATTTCTGTGGTTTTGACTGACATCATAGACAAAGCATCTTGAAGAGGTTAGTGTGATAAAGGAAGAAAAGGAATCAGAAGCCAGCCCCCTCCCTTTGTACTGCCCACTACACACACATGCGCAGCGTGACAGAGAGGCCATGCCAGAGAACAGCATCGCTAATCTGTCGTGGGGGTGTGGTGGAACCTGGCCCGTGGTTACAGATGGAGAATTATTTGCAGGACCTTGGAGGAGTGTCTTTAGTGATTTGAAAGCTAAGGTGGGCACAACCTGTGACGGTCTGAAGGGAGTGAGAGCCCATGTAGGGGCTACCAAATGGGCAGAAACGTAGGGTGTTCTAATTCAATGTCTCCTAGTTGTGCAGGTCCAGGGCGCACTTACATCATTCCCTAAGGAAAATGCAGTGACACCTGTCCTCCTTCAGAGTGAGTGTCGTCCTCATTTATTCGTTCATCAAAAGCGTGGAAGCTTATTGTGTGCCCGCTGCTGTGCCAAGAAATAAAGGAATGGGCATGCGTCCCTGTCCTCCAGGCCTCCGTAGACCAAAGAGAGACACAAGAGTGTTCTGAGCTGTGTGGAAGGTGGGAGCACTGGGAGATGTCAACTAACTGGGCCTAGGGCCTTGAAAGGCTTCAGGATGAGGAAACAGTGGCTATGACCTGAACACAGGGGAGCTATCCAGGCAGAAAATGTTTATGGGATGCATCTCCTGTACACCTGGAGGCAGAGTGGGGCCCTGTGTCCATTGGGGAGCGAGGGCGTCTGCAGAGGTGTTATTAGGGCAGAGAAAGAGCAGCTTCAGGGAGAAGATGCTAGCGGGGGTGGGGGTGGGGTGGACAGCAGGCCACAGTAGAAGGACAAGGTTGATCTTCATAGGATTCTGGCTTTCCCCCACTAGCCTGAATTATGCAAGGACCAAAGCCAGCCCCCCAGAGGTGTCCACTGTTTCCCAGCAACTCATCTTGTCTATGGACAAGTGAATGGTTCTGTTGTTGTTCAGATTCATCAGGGTGAGAGGCAAGCTGCGTGTATTCCTGCTGGCCTGTGTTGGCAGAGGGGCTAAGAAGGAGCAAAGGGAGGCCATATCCCCCGAGTGGCAGAGATGTGAAGATGCACATTTGCCTTGGCACCTGGCTTATCAGGTTCAGGGCCCAGATGGACTTCACCCCCATGGAGAAGTGGCTACACAGAGCTCTGACGACCAGAAACAGCACCGCCAGAGCTGAGAGCCCCTCTTTCAACACTGGGTGCCAGATGACTCCCTCCCTTCCTGCAGCCACAGCCTTGGTGGATATCAGACAAGCAGCAAGTGCTTCTGTTACTTGTGAAGTTTTCAGCTTTGGGCTGAGGTGCTTGGCGCATGCCTTTCATTCCAGCACTGGGGAGGCAGAGGCAGGCGGGTCTCTGTGAGCTTGTGGCTAGCCTGGTCTACAGAGTGAGTTCCAGGACAGCCAAGGCTACACAGAGAAACCCTGTTTCAGAAAAAAAAAGGTTTTCAGCTTTATTGAGATACAAGTGACATCTTATAAAGTCCACCTACTTTTAAGTGTACAATTTAAAAAAAAAATCTGTATTTTTAAAATACAGTAAAATATATATAACAGAATGTGCTGTTTTAGCAATCTTGAGGTGTACAGTCCTGTGGCATTAGTTATGTTTATAAAACTGCCATCACCATTTCCATTTTAATAGGTTTTCATAATCACAACAGGCTCTGCTTAACCCTTTCCTAGCCCACTTGAAATCTTTCCTTTCTTTTGGTTTGTTTTTTGAGACAGGGTCTCTTTGTGTAGCCTTGGCTGTCCTGGAACTCACTCTGTAGACCAGGCTGGCCTTGAACTCACAGAGATCTGCCTGCCTCTGCCTCCTGAAGACTGGGATTAAAGGCATACACCACCACCACCACCACCACCACCACCCAGCCTTTACTCTACTTTCTATCTGCATGTTTTCCTGTGTTAGTATTTTTTGGAAGAGGAGCCACATAACACTTGTATTTTTGTATGTTTGGTTTCTTAGCTTAATATTTTCAAGTTTCAGCCACATGGACTATCAAAATTCATTGTTTTTTTGATTGAATAGTATTTCATCAGACATGCACTCTGCAGCATGTTTACCCATTCATTTGTCGATGGCCACGTGGTGTCGAGACTGATGTACAATTATCTTTCCAAGTTCTAGCTTTCGGGGCCTCAGAGTCCACATGGTAATTCTATGTTTAGGTTTTTGGGGAATGGCTATACTGTTCCCACAGCAGCTGTGCCATGCCAAGCTCCCTCCAGTCACGTGTGAGGGCTCTGATCTCTCCACATCCTCACCAGTACTCGATTTCCACGGTTAAAACAATATTATTGCAGTCATCTCAGAGGATATAAAGTGATATGTCCTTGTGGCTTTCATTTGTACGTCCCTGGTGACCAAAGACGCTGGCATAATTTTACATGCAGAATGGGCATTTGTGTATTTTCCTTGAAGACACATCTGAGACCTTTTTCTATCTCAGAAATTGCGTATCTTTTTTGACGCGATGTAGGAATTCTTTAGATAGTCTGGATATTAAACCTTAATTGGAGATTAATATTGCAGATATTAAGCTTTAATTGAAACCCCTTAACAGAAATTCCAGCTATTTCCTCCCCCCCCCCCCGTAGACTTTCAATCTCTTGGAAATTGTCCCTTGATACTTTCCTCAAAGTAGGTGAGTGGAGCGTTGGTCCCTTTTTTCCACAACTTTTCTCTATTGAGACACATGGTCCAGGTCCCGTGAGTGTGGGAAGGAAGGGACTTCAGTGTGCCTGAACACCACAGAGCTGTCTCAATCAGCTCCTCTCACAGGGGCCCTCTCTTCCTGAGGGCATCACCCTGTAGAATTCTAAATTCCTCATGGTTGAATTAATCATTTCCCATCCACAGAGGCTGCTTTTCAAAGTAAATATTCCACTCATCTGCTCACTCCTGGGCAAAGTCCCGGGCCCTTCTCAGCCACATCTGCTTCAGAGTTGCCTGTCCGGCAGCCGCATTCCAGGCAGAATTACCCTGTGCGTTTGCAGCGCCTGCCTGGCTGTTCTAGGGCCCCCACATTTCCACCTCTTCACAGTGGGGCGGAGATGCGTGTAGATGTTTCAAATCAAGTCAGGACGTGGGGATTTATCCTACCCAAAGATGACAGGAGCCTCCAGGCTGTCACTGCAAGGAAGTGACTCACAGTTCCCACCAGAGTCCAGCACTCGACTGGGCAGAGCTGTCAGGTTACGTATCAGTGTCACCTAGACTCCCTGTGTCCCTTCTCAGTTCCATCTGCCAAACTTATCACCAGTCCTCAGACTTCTCAGCTGTCCTGAACTTAGTGGGTCCTGAGGACAGCAAGAATTCAAGGTGGGGCCAGGGAAACAGGCAGAGCTGCGGGCTCTTTTCTTTTTGAAATTCTGTCATGGAAAATTCCAAGTACATGCAAGAGCAAAGCTTGAGTGATTCTCGAGGCAGCGTCAAGGACCATTCTCCATGCATCCGTGGTCAGTCCTGTCCCAGTGTCCTGTCCCAGTCTCCTTTCTACCCACTCTCCCCTGCATAGTGCCGTTTTGAAACAAATCCCAAGGTTTATGTATTTACATTATGGTTTCATATTGTCTCTTTAAGACATAGGATTCACGAATACACAGTCATGAATCCATTGTCACATGTCACCCCTTATTGCCATTCTCATGTCCTATCCGGGCTCACATTTGGCATGGCCCCAGCCATGTCCTTTAATTGTGCTACTGCTGTTTTGTTTGCATCAGGGATCCAGAGGAGGCCCTTGAACTGCATTTGGTCAATATCTTTCTTTTAATTTATAACTTCTATGGTTTTTAAATTAGCCACTTCTGGCCCTTGAGGGGAGGGCAGCACTTCATGTATTCAAAAATGTAGATCTCATCCTAGTGAAGGCCCCCAAGGGAAGGTGTGTAGGTGTTGGTTCTCAGGCAGTGTTCAGGTGGGGGAGCTGTGGGAAGCTTGGGTGGGATATTCACTTCATAGCATTTGAAGGCTTTATAATGTGAATATACTGCCGGTGAAATTAAAAAAATAAGTTTAAAAGTAAGGAAAGAAATGAAATAAAGACAGTCAACCAGACAGCCTAGAATTTACATGGAGCTAAGGGATAGGATGGAAATCTGAGACAATGAGAACTATCAGTATCACACCTCTCTTCTGTAGGCTGAGTGGGCAAGGTACATACATTCTCTGCTCCTTGAGCATGAATGAAGGCCCTGCTCTTTTGTCATACTTCAGAACACAACATCCTTTGCACATGTGTTTTGATCCTCTGCCTTGGTCCCTGTCTCTTGCACTCAGCAGAGCTAGGTGGCAATGGAATTCATTACAGACTTCAGGGTGGTTAGGCTGAGCCTCCCTCTTTATCTTGTGGACATTTATCACTTCTAAAGGTCTTTTCACATTTAGACCATGCAAAAGGCATGTCTAATGTTCCTAAACTTTATCTTGGCTTTTAAATTCAATGGACATTCTTATTTGACTAGTTGGCTTTTTCTTATACTTGTTGAGTAAATACATGAAATCACCGATGAGATCCAGTTTTCTGTTGCTAAAGGGACATCTTATAGTGTATAGATGATACCATATCTCTAGACAAACTTATACCTGTTCTGTGATTTTAGATGATCTCTGTTTAAAATCTAGTGGTTATACTAGATTGTAAAAATAAGTTTTTAGGGCAGTTGAGGGTTCACAGCAAACCTGAACTGCAAGTACAAAGCATTTCCATGCCTCACTGTGCACAGCCTCCTGCTGCCAGCACCCCAACCAGGCCAGCACATTTATTACCACCGATGACCCCACATTGACATGTCATTATCCCCTGGAGTCCACGGTTTGCATTAGGGTTTGCTTTTGATACTGTACAGTCTATGGGTTTGGAAACATGTATAATGGCAGGTAGCCACCATTTTTGCAGGATCCAGCAGAGTGGGTTTTGGCCCACTCATCTTTCCCATCTGCTAATCTCACCCATCAGTTTTCCAGGACCTAGGCTTTTAACTGCTCTTTCCAGACTCTGGCATCTTTCATGTTTTCCAGACCACTGGGGCTCTTGAGTTTCCATCCTTAGACCATTTTAGACCTTCAAGAATTCTGGTCCTGAAGTCTTTTTGTGCCTTATTTAGTCTCCGACTGTACCTCTTTTTCTTTGTCTCGGTGGATGCCATTGTAACTTAACTTATTCATGTAAATGAAAGAGTCACAAAAAAATTGAGGCATATGAATGGAGTAGAGCAGAGCTAGGAATAAAGGAGCATATGGTAGTCATATGGGGAGGACATTTTGATGCTTCAAAGACTGTTACCCTCTGCCCCCAGGCTGTGAACAAAGGTTGTTGATTTGTGTGGATGGGCAGTACTCCATTGAAACATAGTTCTTTATTTTAATTTTATAATTGCAACTTCTAGAGCTAAATCATCTCACACACAAATAGAGTGGAATAACAATTAGTTCATTGAAATATGTGAGTGGTTTAAGTTACCAGCTTAAAATTCAGTAAAACATATGAAAATCTTTCTTACTTATACAAATTAAGACCAAAAGGTTATGTTGTCTTGGCCAAGAATCCAGTTGCAAAAGTTGATGGTAATTCAACCTCACGTAATTCCCCATCTCACGCTGGGATGATGGATGTCCATGACACTTACTTTATGTTGACACAGAGTGGTTAACCTAAGCACAAATGTTCGATAAAAACAGTGTCTATAGCAGGCTTAGAAATATGAAGCTTCTTCACTATTTTAGAGTTAACATTTATAGCAGAGCAAGCTGGGGAGGGAGGGAGAGAAGGAGGAGCAGAAGGAGGAAGGAAGAAAAGGAAACATTTTTGGCATTCATTGTCCATCAACAGGCGATTTTCATTAAACCAGAGTTTGGATCAACGCAGGGAAAGCTTGATAAATCCCTGATAAGGTGCCAGATGTTCTAATGAACTTTCTTGGGGGTTTTGCCATTTCAAGTTGATGTGTTTTGCCCAAGGGCCAAGATTGGGATGGTCCTCACATCTGATGTTGATTCTTCAACCCTCCCCCACGCCTCTGGACATCAAGTACCCAGTGGAGAGGCAGTAAATTGGACCAACCTAATAGAAACTGTAGTCAAGCCTGGAAGCAATATTCGGGCTCATATTTCCAGAAAAAGTGTCCTGAGAAATAAAGGGTCCTTGGGATCTTTTCACTGCTTAGCAGTGGGGAATACACATCTCAGATAGAATGCAGGCCACTTTCTAAAGCATCTCCATCCTCCCAAGGCTGCTTCCTGGAGAAACAGTTAATAGGACCAGTCACTCAGGAAGTCCAGCAGTTGTTTGAGTGCTATCCCAGGCTCCAGGATTTAGAGATGGAGTCAGTAGGGTCTCTCTCCTCAGAGCTTTCAGGCCTATGGAGTGAGATTCAGGGAAAGTATCAGTACCTGTGACGTGACAGGCAAAAAGCACAGACTATGCTTCTAAGGTTGGGAACCCCTCAGCCTAATGTTCCAACCAGCAAGTTATATGGTTCCTGCTGCTTGGGATTATCTCCTTTACAACATGTGCTTGGGCTTACTAGATCCATTTAATTATTTGACCGATGAAACATTCTAGATTTTGAAAAGTTGACATCAGGAAGAAGAAAAAGATCTTGCATGTTATGATCCGATATGGCCACTTGAGCAATGAAATGATACTTTACAGGAGGGACCCATGTTCCTCCACTGGGGTGGAGACTGGTGCTACAGGTCCCACTGTGCCTGGTATGACACATGTTATTTGGGAACAAGTTCACAGTATGTTACTGAGGAAGTGTTACTGTCCTGACTAAACATCATGGGGTTTTATCACTGAATTGAACAATAGAGTTGGCTTAACAAAACGTTAAAAGAATTTGATAATTTCTTTCTCTCTCTTCCTTCCATTCTTCTCCCCCACCCCTTGTTCTCTCTGTGTGTGGGATCAAATCCAGGGCTTTGTGCTTGCAAAGCAAGTGTTCTATCACTCAACTACAGATACCCATAGTCACTAGAGAGTGGGAAGCATAAAGTGAGGGTGGGTGGAAGGAAGGCCAGAGAGGGGCATCAAAAATAGAGAAGTCATTCCTGGCTAACTTTAGCAGGGCAACTATTAGTGAAAATATCTATGCTGTATTTCTAAATGACTATAAAAGAGGACCAGGATGCCGGGCGGTGGTGGCGCACGCCTTTAATCCCAGCACTCGGAAGGCAGAGGCAGGTGGATCTCTGTGAGTTCGAGGCCAGCCTGGTCTACAGAGTGAGTTCCAGGAAAAAGATAAACAAAGAAAAACTCTGTCAATAACAAAAAAAAAAAAAAAAAAAAAAAGACCAGGAAATTTCCAAGACAACCGATGACTGGAAGGACAGAAATGCTTATTATCTAGTTTGATTATTATGCATGGTATATATACATTGAATAACTATAATGTACCTCATAAAGACATACAATTTTTAACAAAGGAAACTTCACTTAATGTTAACAACAGAAAGATGGACATCTCATTTGGTCTGTCAAACCATTCTTAATGCTATTTGTCATTACAATCCTCTAATGCAGTAATAGATCCTTAGATCTGGGAGGAAGCTTACTCCCAGGATTAAATGCCTATTATTTTTTATTTTAGTTTTCAGTGCTGGGGATAAAATCCAGAACCAAGTGCATTCTAGGAAAGAACTTTACCATTAAGTTAGATCCTCAGCCTACAGATATTTTTTTTAATTAAAAAAAAAAGCCAATTGAGTTGTCTGGTAGTGGCTGCATACAGCCCCGGGTTGGAAAGGATTCTGAGTTCACAATCGCTCTCACAAGAGGTAGATTAATGTCTCCATGGACCTGGAAATGGGAAGGGATAGCATGCCATCTATTTGCCAGTTTTCATTTTTATGGATAAAGACATGGACTACCCACAGTCTGTTGGTTTGCACATGGCCTCAGTTTGTAGCTAGTTGAGCAGAATGTCAGCTTCTGGAGACTGGGACTCCTGCAGTCACCCCAGAGAGTAGCTGTCAGTGTGGGTGTGCATGTGATCAACTTCTGGTGCACTGTAGACATGCATAGGCCTGCAGGGCCCTAAATGAACTTACTGTCCTCTGGATGCATTTTCTTGGAGGTGGGTGGATGGGGCAGGACATGACCGAGTAGAGAATGGGGCTGGGTGCTGCTTACTGAAGAGGACTCCTTGCACGGGTGACAGTGATTGGTCACACTTGTTTCCAACTCTTGTTCAAAACCTGGCTTATCTTTAATACTCAGTCCTCCTCAAGACTAACAACATGAAGGAGAGAAACAAATTGGGGGATCATTTGAAAACTTGCATCACAGCTTGATCACCAAATGCTTGCTGGAGCTGTGGAATAGAAAGATGAGTCAAGAGGCCTGTCTCCTCACTTCAGACCCCAGGCCCTTTCTCCTGTGTGAAAAGGCACCTTCAACAGGCATTCCTCTTCAGTAGTTAGCAATGATATTTCTTTCCAGAAGTTCTTTCTCCTGTTGTAACTTTAAACCAAGCAATTTTCCCCATTACCTAGAGACATTAGGAATTCTAATATCTGTACTCACTGAAAAGAACAGCATATTTGGGAAGAAGAAACAATTTCATTATGGAGGTCTACAAGCTACATTAAGAAGCAACACTTGAGGTACAGAATAATAAAAAATAAAAAGAAGTTATACATGAAACAAAAGGCCACGCTGCATGAAAACAGCCACGTGGGCACAAAGATACAGTTGTTGAGCATAACTCCAGGTTCTGTAATTTATGAGGTCAAAATCAAATTTCTGAATTCCTGAAATCTTGAGAGGAGGTGGTTCCTAGTAGCCAGTTAACTGATCCAAGCGCATGGTATTTCAGGTGTTGATTATGAACTTAGCTCTGCTCTAATGTGTGCTTGCAACTCTTTCCTGCTCTCTGAGACCTTAGCTCACGATTACTTCCGAGTTTGGAACACTTTGCCACTATGTGGCCTGATTTTAGTCACTCCTTGGGGCACTGGTCAAAATTCTCCTTTAAAAAGTCTGAGGTCACAGGTCTGTTGTTGTTTAGATTTACTCTTTTGGGGGGCCCGCCACCCAGCTCCCAAATAAATCACACACAGAGGCTTATTCTTAATTATGAATGCCCGGCCTTAGCTTGGCTTAGTTTCTTGCCAGTTTTCCTTAACTTAAATTATCTCATCTACCTTTTGCCTCTGGGCTTTTCCTGTTCTCTTACTTCTGTAAGTCTTACTCTTACTTCGTGGCTTGTTGTATAGCTAGGTAGCTGGGTGGCTGTCCCCTGGAGTCCTCCTCCTTCTCTGGCTACTTTTCCTTCATCCTCTTCCTCCCGGAGTTCTCTTTCTGTATATTCTCTCTGCCTGCCAGCCCCGCCTATCTTTTCTCCTGTCTTGCTATTGGCCATTCAGTTCTTTATTAGACCATCAGGTGTTTTAGATAAGCAAAGTAACACAGATTCACAGAGGTAAACAGATGCGACACAAACAGAAGTAACACACCTTAAAATAATATTCCCCAACACAGGTCTCCTTCACTGAAACTCTATTTCAATTCTCTGAACAGCCATTACGTTTTCCTGAGACCTGCAATGCCACTGGTGACTTGAGTAACGTGAGTATCTTGGCTACAGTCTGTGATGCAGTGAGCAGATTTGTCTGAAAGTGCTCACGGAGTAGGATTATCTTACATTGTCTGAGTGGTGGCCTCTATGAGGGCTCAGGCTGGTTGACTTTCATAGCAGCTGGTGGAACTTAACCTTTTGTTGGATCTGGTCCTCCCTGCTTCCATCTCTCCATGAACTTCTGTCTTTTCTGCCTCACCTGGTGAGAAAATGCTGCAGTTTAGCGTCTGTCCAGACAGATGGAATCTGCGTCCTGTCCACTTCTCTGCCCTCAGCACCCAGCCTCTGCCTGCCAGGTGAGAGCCCCCATCCGGTTGCTGGGTTGTAGTGAACAGAGAGAGTGGCAGTTTGATAAGAGACAAGCGGTTCATCTTCTAGTAACTTAGTTGCTTGTTTTCTGTCAGTTTGGTATTCCTCTCAGCCTCCAGCTGTGCATCTCTGCTGCTCTCTGGGCTGTTCAACAAGTACAAGGCCACCCTACTGGGGGCTTGTCTTACTTCCAAAGAGCAGATGCTCTCACCACACTGCCCCATTCTTCGTTCAAGCAGTACGGTCCTCTCCTACCTGTAGAGTTGCTTTCCTGGCATCCTGTTACCCACGGTCAACAGCAGTCTGGAAATATAAAACAGAAAATTTCGGAAGTAAACAATTCATAAGATTTAAGTGATGTGCTACTTTTGAGTAGTGTTATGAAAATCCCACTCTGCCGTGCTCTGCGGTTGAACACGAACATCCCTTGTGCAGTGTGTCCTTGCTGTAGATGCTCCCCATCCGTTAGTCATGTGATATCGTCTTGAATGCCTGATTAACTGTCATAGTGCTGCACTGCTTGGGTGAAGGTGATGGATCAAAGAGTAAGAGTGGCAGAGCTGGGTGTTTGTATATGCCAGAGAGAAGCTGTAAGGCATTTCTTCTCGGTGTAACCCTGAAAGTCTATATCGACATTTGTGCATAAAATACGGTACTTGTGGTTTCAGGAATACACTGTGGGTCTTGAAACAGAGCCCTCTTGGGTAAGTAGGAATGACTGTGCTGTTGTGAGGCAAGGTAGGCTCATTTACACCCACCTGACTTTTAGGAATCTGGGCATAACTTTAAAAGTATGTGTTAGTTATTTTTCGCTGTTACCCTGCAAGAAAACGTCACGAAACACGACAGAATCCGCTGGTAGAGTTTATTGGAGGGACAGAAGAGAGTGAGTGCCCGCGCGGGAGGAAGCACATGTGAGGAAGAGAATTAGATCAGTCATGGCGGCTCTTTTATAAGGCGGGGCGTGTCCAGGTGGACATAGATGACGTAGGCACGCTGCGCGCTTGCGTGGCTACGTGACATCACGGACCCTGGTCACGCGAGACGCCTTGACCCGGAAATGGCTATCTTGACCTGGAATTCGGCCAGGCGATGTGTCCGGGTCGTCGGTCGCCATGGTTACCAGACGCCTTGAACTGGAAATGCCTATTCTGGAACTAGCGTCCGCCGGGCATGTACAAACATGCTCAACCTTGGGGCATGTTGTGCACCCTTCAGTATGTCTTTTTTTTTTTTTTAAAGCTCATTTTTTAGTAAAAGGAGGACCTGTAGGGTCCTGGCCCCTGTTTTGGGTAACTGTTACCTTGCTTGCTGACCTTGACCTTGATATCCTCCCTATGCTAATTCCCTGCCGGGTTCCACCCTCCTGAATGCTTAAGGGAAGTTCCATGTCTGTGTATCCTGCATAATGGGCGTTAAGAGCTTAGATGCAAGATTGTAAAACATCAGTAGCGAACTTCTGCCCTCCGGGGTTTTTCTATTGTGCTGTAAGCCTGTATTTAAGACCTCTTCCCTCCTTCAATAAAGAGCATTCGGCATTAAATAAAAAAAAAAAGAAATTTAAAGTTAAAAAAAAGTATGTCTTAAACATCTTGCTTTGTATAGAAGAGGTATGGTCATTATAGACATGTTAGACAAGCAAATAAAGTGGAGAAAATAATTTTAAAAACAGCATGATTTCATCACCCAAAGATTAGCATTGTCTACCCTGTTGTGAATGATATGTCTGTCCCTAGTGTCCTGATAGCCTTTTAGAGACCTGGGTGCTGGTGTCATCCCACACAGGCATTGTCCAGGTTGGAGGTTTGTGCTCTTAAGGCATTCGGGGTGTTATTGACTGATACCTGCTTTTCCACTTGTCACAACACACAGTGACAAGTTCTTTACCTCTTCACTTGGGATTCTCTGCCTTACACTGGTTCTTTTCTCTTTTTTGCGTGTGTGTGTGTGTGTGTGTGTGTGTGTGTGTGTGTGTTGCACATGCATGCATATATGTGTATGTGTGTTTGCATGTATGTGGGTGCAAGTGTGTGGATGCATGTGCATTCGGAGGCAGAGATTCTTGGTAGGTGTCTTCTTTAATCACTCCCCACCTTATACATTGAGGCAGAGTCTCTCACCCACTAGTGCTCATATTGGCTGTTCTGGCTAGTTAGTTTGCTCAGGTAATTTTCCTTCTCTGCCTCCCATGGATGCACTAGGATTATAGGTGGGTCAACATGGCCACCCAGCTTTATGTGGCTCCTGGGACTCCAAACTCCTGTCCTCCCATGTGCTCAGCCAGCTGAAGAATCGCATTCCCAGGCTCATGTGGCTGTGGTCATTGATCCCATTAGTTTATAAAGGTTTCTCTGTAGTAACTTTTTAAACTAAACTTCCATTCCAAATGTTCCAGTCCTAATGTTCTCACAGAGATCTGTGGATGGCCCCTTTATCTATGATGGGTTCTTACAATATGTACATTATCACAAATGTAACAGGAAACATTCAGAATTAGGGATGCTATTTTATACATGTATATAAAATAGCTATATTTATTCTTTGAAGACATCTTATTGTCCTTTCTTACCCCCTTCCTTCTGGTCAGTTTGCTGGAAAGTGGACTTGCTCTTCCTGAGAAGTAAATTCCTGGGTCACTGGTGTGTGTGCCTTGGAAACACCTGTGTTTTCAAATGTGACTTTAGTCATCAAACAAGGGCAGCGAGGCCACTGGGTCGGGAAATGATTGCCATTGTAGAGCTGATTATTGGTCTCAGTTCCCAAAATGGGGTCGCACCATGTAAGGGATCAGGGGGGTCAAGGGGGGATTGCAGAAAGAGACTGCTTCTGTGGGAAGGAACAGATGAGACAGTAGACAAGGCCTGGGTGCCATTTTGAGTGATTTGGGACCCAGGGCCAAATATTAGTTAGGACAGGTAGATAGTATCTCAGGGTGTGGCACCCAGTGTAGGACGTGTTTAGGGTATGGGCTCTGTGTTAGTTGGTTGCATGTGAATGTGGGCTCTCTGCTCTCACTGCCTCCAACAAGTTAGAGTTAGCTCACAGTTTTGGGGTGGGAACACACCAAGGTCAGTGAAGTTAGTCAGTGAAGTCCTGTGTTAGGAAGCATCAGAGTACGGGAAATAAAAACAAGCAGATGCAGTGCAAGGCTGGTTCACAGATGTCGTTTGTTGAGAAAGTGTGAAGTCTTCTGGTGTCTTGTGAGGTTCTCAGGTTTTCCCACCTTTGCCTCCAATGCTGGTGGCTCGGAATCCCCTTTACTTACTTGCACCTGGTGGGACTGCGGGTTCACCCTGTCTTCTAGCTCCAGGATCAATTAGCCACAGGCAGAGGAAGCCTTAGAATTCATTAAAGAAAAAACAAAACAAAACAAAAAACATTGACAATATTACCCAACTGCCAACTCCCATTTACCAGAGGAGCCCTTGGAATATCTTAAGATGGGAGGGGGATATCTTGGTATTCAGAGTTCATTTTCCCTCACCACACATTCTATTTTTGAGGCTCTTCTTATACATTTTATGCAGCCGAGGCTCTTTGCCAAGGATTTTCCAGCCCCCCACCACACACCACCATTTAAGGATATGGGCTCAGTGTCTCTAGTGCCTCTCCTGGGCTTACCCTCTCTGTGAAGAACACAGCTAATTGATGGTGAATTTGACCACAGAAGCCTATTATTGGAAGTGATTGAATACAGCAGGATTTATGGGCTAGATTTTTTTCTTCTTCTTCAAGAATTATAAGCTAACCCCAAATTACAGCAGGAATTCTTAAAACTCAATAATTAAAAGCAAAAAAGGCAGTCCCTATGGGAAAGGACCATGTGGTCTGGAAGCTATCTTTTAAATTGAAGCAGAGCGTGTAACTCCCAAGAATTATGGATACAAATTAGCTATATTTGATCACTGGATCGTATCTGCTCTAATTGTTCGCCATTCTGTGGTTTCTGCTTGGTGAACGGGGCACTTGGGTCGGAAGCTCAGTGTTGGGGGCTGCCCTGCAGTAGTGGTGAGGGCAGGCTTCAGGTTTGGGGAATGGGGAGGGGAACAGAGGAGAGAGAGAAGACAGACACGGAGAAAAGAGGGAGGAAAGAGAGAACGAAAGAGGGGGAGCAGGGGAAAAGAAGATGGCAAGAAGTAGGAGTGCCGAGGAGAGAGGAGAAAGAAAGGGGTGAGAGGTGGGGAGATGCATGGAAATGGAAGAGAGAAGAGAAAGAAAGACAGATGGAGAGAGACATGATAGAAGAGGAAAAAGGGGAGGAGGGAGAGGAAGGAAGGAAGAAAGACAAGGAGGAGAGAGACAGAGATGTGGGGGAGAAGAAAAAAATGAGAGAGGCCAGAAGATTGAGGAGAGGAAATGAGGAGAGAGAGAGAGAGAGAGAGAGAGAAGAGAAGAGAAGAGAAGAGCAAACTGGAGGTAGGAGGAGAGAGGGAGCAGAGGGTAGGGAGATGGAGAGGTCTGAGACACATGCATTTCCACAGACAGAAACCTTGCACACTCCGACCAAAGAGTCATTTCATGTGCAATGTTTTGATTGTCTGTGGGAATGATTGATGTGAACCTGAGAAGAATTTGAACTTGTCCAGCAAACAGCCAAGAATGATGACCTTATCTACAACTGAGTCAAAACCCTCCAGACCACAGTAATTAGGAAATCGGTGGTGGCAGGGGGCATGGTGGGGCGAGGTCTCTGGAGGAGAGGCTTTCCCACAAGAGTACTGACACTCTAGAGTTCTTAATGGATGAGAAATATGGCAAGAATGTGCATCACGTTTAGTGCCTTTTGTCCTTTTCTCTGATTTGGAGTAAAAGTAGCAAACCAAGGGATGTGAACCGCAAGTAAACAAGTGTTCTCCAGGGAGCTATGTGGAGCAAGGCCCTGGCCTGGGTTGGGGAATGTTGAGCCTGTTCTCTGTTCCCAGCTGCCTCTTTCCCAGAACCTCAGCCTGAAGTAGATGTGGCACTTATTATTACAGAGGACAGGGTGGCTTGGCACATGCTCCTGAATTCAGTTCTAGCCTGAGTCAGAGGGGAAACAAGTCTTGTAGTCTCAACTCAGTCCTCATGGGCTTCTGTCACACA
>CABHPH010140698.1:44286-93663 GCA_902168325.1 Peromyscus nudipes | reverse complement strand
GAGCCAGGCAGCACTAGGAAAACTTCAGCTATAAAAGCTAACCACCAATATACTTTGAGCAACAGGTGTTCTGTAGTGCAGGATTGGTTGTAGTATTAAGGCAACTCCACATAGTTAAAACGGAGGTTTATTTTGTGGGGTAACTTACAAGTAAAGGGATAGGTTACAGGGTCTGGGAAAGGTGTAGCACAGTCCAGCAGTGTTCTCTGGAAAACTCTGCTCAATCTATCTCCAGTGTCCAGGATCCAGGAACCAAGAGAGCCAGCATGTCTGGATCTCGGGTCTTAAGGGCACTTGTCTCGGCCCCGTGTGGTAGGCGTGAAAGTCACGGAAGCCTCCATGGGGGTAGTAATTCCAGGTCAAAGCTGGAACAGCTACCCCCTACAGGGCAGGGATTCAAATAGTCCTAGTTTGGCTTCTAATGCACATTTTGAGAATGAAGGCAGATTCAGAAAACTCTACTTCTCAAATCCAACTTTAAAAATTATAAAATGAAGATTTTTATTCATAATTGAAATAGATATGCATGATGAGTGACCTGATCAAAAATGTAGAAAACAAAAAAGCTGTCAGAGATATACATGGGATCATGGAGAAGCATGAAGAAGTGCAGATGGATAGCACATTCCTGAAAGATTAAATCAGTACTCCAAAGATACCTGTGAGGTGAATTTACAGTCTAAATAAAATACACTAAAAATTTCACACTTCCCACTTGACTCATGTGTATAAGATTTTGATACACATAACAGAATTCTAATAGATAAAATTTGTTAATTTCTATTTTTTGTAATTGTCTATCTAGTAAGCACTGTAGAGTCTGTTTTCAATGCTATTTTGCTGTCAGATCAGCAGTATAGCACACAAGTTACACTAGTATCTTTTAAGGTATGCTTTATTAGGAAACACTTCTCTGAATTTTATTGAGTGAGGGGGTGGAGAGGTTGGGATGGATCTGGGTGGAGTTGAGGGAGAAAGAGTGGAGATTAAAACACATTGTATGAAATCCTGAAAAATCAATAAAAAATATATTAAAACACAAAATGCAATACATTTCTAGCTATGGTGTGCTCTGAAGCCCCAACATTAGGCTTCATAATGCTTGCATGCCCATGGCGAAGGTTCAGCTCAGGTGTGGGAGAGAAGATTCAGAAGAGCCCTGTGTGACATACAGTTCTTACTGTCTTGTGGCTGTAACTGCAATGCACTCTAGATCCCCTGGGAGCTCACCGTGAGTTCTCGCATGCATGGGAAGCAGTTATAGCCCTAGGCTAGAAGCACAAGTAGAACCACCTGCCCTAAACAATTCAAAGCGGTCAAATGAGCAAAATATGCCGCTGTTTCTATTTCTTCACTTCCTGAGGTTCCCATTTCCCCTCATAACATTCTCTCTTCCTACTCCAGAGTCCACTGACTGGTAAAATAAAGCTACATGAAGATATGAAGGTGAGTTTTCATGGATTTGTAAATCATAAATCAGTTACTGTATTCTGACGATCGAAACTTACTGGCTAATATATTAATCCATGCCTAATAATAACCCATATTCAAATGTTTAAGTTCATTATAATAGGGTTCCCTATGAGGACAAGACTTTACACACACAAGTCCAGAAGATGGAGACATTTTAATATCGAAAAATCAGGTGAAACCATAAACGCGTTCATAAGCAGATATATAAATTGGAAAATTCTTTCCCCATGTGTGGACTATACATTTTTAAATTCCACCAAAATTCTCATTAAAGTGCTTTTATTTTTTATTGTGTTTCCAAGTCTGAGATATAATGTAAATACTAAGGATGTGTTTAAAATGTGGAAATATATGTGTTTGTGTATATATATGTGTGTGTATGAATATATACATATATACATATATATGTATATATACATATATATGTGAATATGTGTGCACACAACACTATTTTTTATTTTAAAGACATATTTGCACAGGTGGTATCAGAAAATAAATTTTTCTGATTGACTTTTATCTTAGTAATTAATTCAATGCCTGTTATGGATGAGAGTTACAAATAGCCAAATCAACTCTTTTAAACTTTTGGGAATTCTCTTAAAACAATGAGAGTGTGGGCGGAGAGGGGAGAAAGAAGAGAAGGTGGATGGAAGGGGAGGTGGGAGGAAGTTGGGAAGGCAGGGAGGGAAAGAAGAAATCCCCGCTTGTTTTGTTGCAAACAAGCATGCATTGGTTAGGGCAGTTCCTTTAGCTCTCAGGATTTCTGAGCATGGATAGAATGCCTGCTTTGTATATGTGCAGGTGGATGAGAATGCATAGTTGTGAATGGAACCTACTTGACCTCAGAAATTTCTCAACTGAATCTGGTTAGTGTAGACTTGAGTTCATGGAGGAATACTCCATGAAGGTTCAGAAGTCCTTCTCAGAGTAAAGAATTAGGATAAGCTTTCAGACACTTTAAATCTGTGACATCATCTTTCTCCTCTAGATCATTCCTAAATTGCTTCTGATAGAAGAAATCATTGCTTTTATTCCTCGACAGATACACAGAGTGTTATAATGTCTCTTCAAGGGGGTAAAACTGCAGTCTTGGATGCAAGAGTTATTTATGTTCGTCAAAACCATGCACTCAGCTGATTTTCTCCACAGGCACACATTTCTGTTTGTAATTATATCATTCAATTATCCATCATTTTTCTATTAATGTGTCTGTTCATTACAGTTTCAAGAGGAGTCTAAAATGACATTTTCAAAAGAATGAACTGTTCAGTTCATAGCTGGGTACATGTCACATTCTCTCTTAAATGCTGTTTTAATAAAGTGAAGCAGAGCTGTCATTGCCTAATTTATTTCTGTGCCAAGCCATTTCAACTCTCCAGAGAAACTTCTGTTTAAGTAAGGCGTGCTTGACCAAGAAAGGTTGTCAAGTATTAACTGTCTCTGTGGGGAGTGGATGTTAAAAGAATAATTGGTTGAGTGGTGGGAACAGGAAATGAGCTCAGTTACTCTCAGTCAAAAAGACAGTTCCTGGTCCCCTCTGCATGAAATTATGCTGTCACTTCTAACTAAGAGAGTGCCGCCATACACAATTAATGTATGGAAAGTTTGGGGATCTTTTGTTTACCCTGAGGATAACGTTCTTTTTGACATACCTTTTCCTCTTTGCCACTTATCTGTTAGCCTGCAAAAAGTGTGGGGCAAACTTTCATCCTTTTTCTCATCAAAGAGTCAGATTTCTTCATTTCTTTTCTCTTTTAATTCCTGCTACTCAGTCCCTCCCAGTATCTCATAGTTCCGACTGATTCAGAAGAAGCACTTATGCCACGGGATTTCAGCGGTATCCCTTGCTGTTTCAGAAAACAAACTCTTCATACGGCAGACATGAATCCAGTTTTACAAAGGGAGAAACACTAAAGTCACCCTTAATGCAAATAAGAATAAGAATTCTCACAGGGAATTTAGCCCACACTTACAGCAAGGATCCGATTTCCTAACCACACTGTAGAAAGACTAACGCAGCCAGGAGGAAGTGCTTTTCATTCTTTCTTAGTGTCTCTCTGCTCAGGCAGCCAGTTTCAAACAGGACAAAATGCTTTAAGCAATTCTGTGTCATTACCCAGTGTTGATACTGAGAACCACTGGGCATCTGTAAACTAAATCTTAGTTTAATTCACAAAATATTTCATTTTGTCCCTTTCAGCATAATTGATTGTTTCTACTGTGGTTCCGACAACATTAGGTCAGAGTAAGTTTCAGCTTTTCGACAGGATGGTTTACCCCAGCTGTATTCTCTTGCAATATGTTTAAAATATAGAGTTCAAATGTAGCAACTGATTTGACCTCTAATTTTGGAAAGCAGACATAGACTACACACTATCCCTTTAAAGATAGGTAGGTTTCGGAGTAGCCCAACACATAATAAGATTTATTTACTTATTTATTTGAAGTTTTTTTTTTGAGACAAGATTCTCTTTGCCAAGGCTGCCTTAGAATTCACTATATAGACAAGGCTTGCCTCAAACTCAGTGAGTCTCCTGACTCAGCCTCCCAAATTCAAATTACAGGCGTGCATCACTATTTTTGACACACAGAATTAATCTTATCATGTATTACTAATGTCTTCTTGATAAAAACATATAAAGTTTGCATATTGGTTGACTATAACACCTTCAATGAAACGATATTACTTTATTTTTAATTTTTGAGCTGGAGAAATGACCCGGGGATTAAGAGTGGTTGCTGCTCTTACAGAGGACTGAGGTTTGTTAAGTCCAAAGTTCGCCCCCCCAAATGGTGGTGCCACTTACAATGTCCTAAATGACAGTCTAGGCTCAGTTCAGGTAGAACTCTGACCCAGAAAACAGATGGATTACTATCAGGTAAATAGAAAGCTAATCTCAGCATTCCTTAGGAATCTTGTGTAGTGGGTTTCTGTTTGCCAGAAAAGCCATTACTTCCCCTATAGGCCCCTATCAGTTCCCTTGATGTTCTGGTCCACACCCCACCTCCTGCCACTCTAACTCCAGGCTGTTCAGGCTAACTTGTCTCCTACTACTGCAGTACTTATCCCCTTAAAACTGGCAAGGCTTTCCCCACCGCTTGCTGTTCTCTGGCCCTGAGAAACAGCCTAGCAGTTTTATCCCCCCAGTAAACCTTTCTTTCTACCCACAGAGTGATATAGTACAGTGCAATACATATTTGATAATTATCACTCATCGTTCTCCTTTTGTTTGAAAGTTAGAAATACTTAGTTGTTGTATATTCATCATTATCTGATTTATCAAATAAGTTTCATTTTTTTTTTCTGGAATACGATAAAGGTCTTATATCACTCGGTACCTCTGTTACCACCATCCCCAGCTTGTTCTTGGTATTTTAAGAAATAATTTTATTTTTAGGCTGTTTGGTGATGATGTTCCATTTGTAACATAAAAATGTCATTGGGAAACAGTTTCTTGAATAAAAAAATAGACTTAGAATGACTTGCTTTGCTCAATAATAGTCAATTTTCACTTAAGAAAATTATGTCAATTTTATAATGTAAAATACGAAACTTTGAAATGTTATGGAATGGTTCAGCTGATTTAATTAACAAATGTGTTGCCTCATATAATTTTCATTTTTGCGTAATGAGAACTTAAATTATACTCTTAGCAATCTTGAAAATATAGCACACTGTTACTACAATCACCAGGTTGTACAACATATTTCTAGAACTTAATCTACTCTGACTTAACTTCATAAAATTTGAAAACCTAATTCTATCTGTGTACACAGCATGTACACTTTGCTTCTCTGAGTTCAACTCATGAGAAAAATCACATGGTGTCTGTTCTTCTGTGCTTGGCACCTGGGCGCAAAGGATTGGTACCGGAACCTCAGTCAGAAAATGGAGGCCTGGAGCCTACATCCACAGTGGCTGGACTAAAGCTTGTGTCCACAGGAGCTCACATGGTACTAAAGTGGTGTTATGTTCTTCTAATGTTATAACAAGACACATTGGCCAAAAGCTGTCTAGTGGATGATAGGATTTGTGTGGCTTACATTTCCAGATCACAGTCTCTCATTGAGAGAGGATAGAGAAGGAACTGGAAAGCAGAAACCATGGAGGATGCTGTTTGGGAGCTAGCTCACAGGCCCATAACCAGCCAATTTTGTAATAAAGCCAAGGATGACATGTCCAGGATTGATAACACCCACAGTGGACAGAGTCGTACTGCATCGATTAGCAATGAAGACAATTCCCACCCCCATAATAGAGATGCGTACAGGTTAATCTGATCAAGACAATTTCTCACTTGAGGTTGTCCTCTAAGATGATTCTAGGATGTGGCAAGTTGACAATTAACAATACTCTGGACGAGTAGGTCTGTAGAAGCTAGCCAGGTCCTGAAAAGGCTGTGACCAAGTTTACATTTGGCAGGCTTGGAGCCTGACTCTATGGAGGCTTGACCTGGCCTCAAAGAAATTGCTCTGTGTCTTGGATCAGAGTAGGTTTTGGGACAGGTCTGACCCAGCCCACTGATAAGGATAAGTCCTGGTCTGTGGGACTGTGGCACCACTTGGGATCTCCTGGAGTGTGGGGCCACAGGGACCATCTTGACAAGGTATCTTACTTGCTTAGGTGACAGAATGGTGTCTGAAGCCAAGAAATTTATGGCTACACTTCTAAATGCATTTTTCCTACATCCATGCTGTACCCAGACATTATGATCTCTCACCTGGTTTCTATAGCTCTTGGGCAGGTATTTATGTGCAGGATGGTTGTTCCAAGAGATACTTCTGTAAGAGAAGATGCTCTCTCCCACTACCTTGATGCTTCTTTTCTTGAGAAGACCAACCCAGCCTCTGCTCTGCATCCTAGCCTTGAAGATGTTCTGGGACAGAGTTGAGATTGAATTCAGTCCTTCAGTGCGCACACTCCAAATTCTTCTGCTTTGTGCTTCTTACAGTGGTGGTGTGAATGAGAATGCCCATGGATGTGTTTGAACATTTGATCCCAGGTTGGTTGTGTTTAGGGAGGTTTTGGAACATTTAGGAGGTGGAATATTACTGGAGGAAGGAGGCCAGATGGGCTCTGAGGGTCTGTAGTTTCACTTTAGATCTCTGCCTCCTATGTGTGGATACGGCAGCCCCTGTTCCTGCCACAACGCTGTGCCGTCCCTGACATGACGGACTCCATCCTTTTGAAATTACAAGACAAAATGAACCCTTTCTTCTCTGAGTTGCTTTTTGGCTTGATGTTTTAATCACAGTAACAGACAAGTGACTGATACACCCACCAACTGTCTTTGAGTAAGAGGCTCTGTGGCCAGTGTCAGGCAGGGGCTTGAAGAACATGACTTTCCTAATCATTGTGGAGAGTCGCTTGCTTGAAATGCTTTCTTGATTTCACCTATTTTTGTGTGAACCATAGAGAGCCTGAGAGCCTCATTACTTACTCAAGCAAGACGTCATATATTCATTTATAAAGTAACTTCTGAAATTAAGCCTGGCTGCTCATTTAATGACGTACACTGTTTATAGGTGATTTTTATGTAACTGTCATTCTGCACTTTGCTTTCATTAGAAAACCTTGGGTTTAATAGCCTGTCAAATGAAACCACCCCCAATTATTCATCGTTTCCTAGTTTGAAGAATGCCCCACTATGTCTAGTTAGAAGAAAGAGAGTAATGTTTTTCTTTTAATGTCTCACTATATTATCTGATTGCTGTCCTTCTTCCAGGACAAAAGGCAAAACTTCTACGTGGGACCAACCTAGGCCCTCTGAATGTGGATGAAAGTTCTGTGGCTTGATGTGTTTGTGGGTACCCTGGCAATGGGACCAGGACTTATCCTGGGCACACAAACTGGCTTTTTAGACCCCTTTCCCTGTGATGCAATGCCTTACTCATCCTTGATGCAGGAGGGAGGGTTTAGGTTCGGCTGTAACATGGTATAACAGCCTGTGTTAACTACCCAAGGGAGGCCTTACTCTCTGTGAGGAGGGAATGGGGTGGGATGGGGGTAGGCTGGGGGAGTGGGAGAAGAGGAAGGAGGGGAACAGGGCTTGGTATATAAAAGGAAAGAAAATCTCTTTTTAATAAAAAATTCATGTATATATAATTTTTAATAAAAAATTATATTTTTTTTTCAGAAATGACTTACAAAGCCTAACTAAAAAGCTTCCTGGTCACTGTTGTGTGAGATCTAACAATTAATGCATAGCCAATGTGTAAATCTGTCACCTGGTGCTGTCTTTAGCCGAGGATGCCCTCTAGTTTAAGTGTAAAATAAAGAGAATCTTATGAATACATTTATGCTTATGAGCAACTGAAGAACAAATGCCGATTGGCATAAGAAAAAGACATCCATATTTTCCGATGGAAAAAGGAAATAGGAGTTGAATATTCAGTTTGTTGGTAGTTAAGATATGATAATTTTTAATATTTTATTTATTATTATTCTTGTTGTTGTTGTTGTTGTTGGTGTGTGTGTGTGTGTGTGTGTGTGTGTGTGTGTGTTGGAACCCAGGTGTCACAGTGTTCATGTATGTGAAAGGCAGAAGACAACTTTGTGAAGTATATATTTTTTTCTTTCCACCTTTGCATGGGTTCTGGGGACCAAACTCTAGTCATCACGCTTGGTGGCACATGCTTTCCCTGCTGAACCACCTTGAAACCCAAGGTATAATAATACCATTTTCTCATACAAGATGCTGACTATTGGTTAGCTTTCCTAGACTTATCATGCATTTACATTGGTGTGCATGACACCTTACAGACTTACTGTACAGTAAGACATCCCATTGCCCTTAGGAATCCAGTTCAACTTTAAACCTGAAGTCATGTAAATACAAACAAAATGAATTGGAATGCTAAAATGCTTCTAGATACCATCTGCTGGCAAAATATCTGAGTCTAGGATCTGTTTTGCCTCTTTGGAAAGGTGAACTATTGCTGCAAAACTATTAACATTAAGCATGTACTGGCACCAAAATGAGCATGCTATTTCCTTGCCCAAGTGAGGCAATGCTATTCTCCATGCATCTGAACACTTCCTTCTTCCTAGCAAGGAAGACCCTGTAGTTTCTGCCCTGGAAACTACAGCTCTATGCTTCCTGCTCCTCCACTATGACTTCCAGCAGCCATTCACCCTGACAGTTAAATAAAATATGCTATTGAGATACTTTAAAAGGCTGCTCTTTTTTTTTTAACTAACCATTTAATAAACAGTAATGTGAATATGTCTTACCTGTATTTACAAAATAAACTCTTATTGGTTTAAAAGTAAAAGGCTGGGCGGTGGTGGCGCACACCTTTAATCCCAGCACTCGGGAGGCAGAGGCAGGTGGATCTCTGTGAGTTCGAGGTCAGCCTGGTTCACAGAGTGAGATCCAGGACAGGCTCCAAAGCTACACAGAGAAACCCTGTCTCAAACAAAACAAACAAACAAACAAAACAGGCCAAATATGAAAATTATAAGCAGTCTTGCATCCGGCAATGGAATCTCCCTCCCTATAGCTATCGGTAAAAATATTTAAGCAACTCATCGGAAAATGCTGAAAGTAAAATAAATTAAAATGCACATCACTTAGGTGTGTACGGGTATTCATATCTAAATACAGGGAAGGAGAGGGGCAGGGAGGGAGTGCACCCAAGCTCTTGGTGTGCTTCTGTGGGTGGTCACACCTTCAGTGGTGCTGCGTAACTGTGAACATGCCAACCCGTCTCATAATATGATTGTGATTTGCATATTTCAAAATGACATTGAGAAACCTGGCAGAGACGTTTTTAGAGTCAATATATAAAGCCCGCCCCCCCCCCAAGCGTGTGAGGATAGGACTGGGGATATCTACGATCTCAGAAGGAGAGAGAAATAAAGCTAAAGATGGATGCTGTTGTTCATATATTAATCAACTGGCATGGATATGATTAGGGGAGGTCATACTCCAAACAAACTTGTCCAGGATGGTGACTGATATTTGAACAATAGGCTACAAAGGAAAATAAATCCAACTAATTAACTATGGGTAAAATTGTGCCAAGTAGTGATGATGGTTTATTACATGTTATTGCACGTCTCAGTGTTCTTGATTGGCTAAATGGTTTGTAAGGACTATACAGAAACAAATTTATAAATGGAAAGTAATAGTTTTGTCTTAATATTTGTCTTCTTACCAAAATTTTCTGAAGTGAATTTGTTCTAAAGTGAATTAATAATATCATTACTATATTAAAATGGTATTTGACAGTTACTGTGTGTTTAACTCTGTGAGTTGAATTATTATTAACAATATACTTTTTCCTAGATCCATCCATTTGCCTGCAAATTTCATGATATCATTGTTTTTTACTGCTGAGTAGTACTCCATTGTGTATATGTGCCACACTTTCTTTATCCATTCTTCAGTTGAGGGGCATCTAGGTTGTTTCCAGGTTCTGGCTGTTAATAATGCTGATATGAACATAGTTGAGCATGTGTCCTTATGGTAAGATTGAGCATTCCTTGGGTATATGCCCAAGAGTGGTATAACTGGGTCTTGAGGAAGACTTATTCCCAATTTTCTGAGAAACCACCATACTGATTTCCAGAGTGGCTGTACCAGTTTGCATTCCCACCAACAGTGGAGGAGTGTTCCCCTTGCTCCACATCCTCTCCAACATAAGCTGTCTTCAGTGTTTTTGATCTTAGCCATTCTGACAGGTGTAAGATGGTATCTCAGAGTTGTTTTGATTTGCATTTCCCTGATGACTAAGGATATTGAGCAATTCCTTAAATGTCTTTCAGTCATTTGAGATTCTTCTGTTGAGAATTCTCTGTTAAGCTCTGTAGCCCATTTTTTAATTGGATTGTTCAGTAGTTTGATGTCTAGCTTTTTGAGTTCTTTATATATTTTAGAGATCAGCCCTCTGTCAGATATGGGGTTGGTGAAGACCTTTTCCCATTCTGTAGGATGTCATTTGGTCTTATTGATCGTATCCTTTGCTCTACAAAAGCTTCTCAGTTTCAGGAGGTCTCATTTATTAATTGTTGCTCTCAGTGTCTGTGCTACTGGTGTTATATTTAGGAAGTGGTCTCCTGTGCCAATTTGTTCCAGACTACTTCCTATTTTCTCTTCTATCAAGTTCAGTGTAACTGGATTTATGTTGAGGTCTTTGATCCACTTGGATTGATTTTTGTGCATGGCAACAGATATAGATCTATTTGCAATCTTCTACATGTTGACATCATCTTGAGTGAGGTAATCCAGACTCAGAAGGACAAACATAGTATGCACTCACTCATAAGTGCATACTAAATGGGAGGGAAGGGTTGGCCAGACTGCAACCCGCAACTCCAGAGAGGCTAGCTAACAGGGAAAGACCCTAAGAGGGACACAGGGATGACCTTGTGAAGGAGAAATGGATGAGATCTACATGAGTGGACTGGGTGTGGGGGATGGCATAGGGCGAGGAGTGGGGGATGAGAACATAGGGAAATGGGAGGGTCAGGCTGGATCAGGGACAGAGTGGGAAGGCAGGGAGAAAGATACCGTGATACATGAGGACATCATGGGAATAGGAAGAGGCAGGGTGCTGGGGAGGCTTTCAGGAGTCCACAAGATTGACCCCACCTTTGTCTGCTGGCAGTGGTCCTGAGGGTGCCTGGACCAGTATACTCTGGTGACCAGCCTAGCAAATGACCTAGCTGTCATCATAGAGCCTTTGTCCAGTGACAGATGGAGGCAGATACAGAGATCCACGGCCAGGCACCAGGCTGAGCTCCGGGAATCCAATTGATGAGAAAGAGGAGAGATGCTGCAGGTGAGGGACATCGAGATCATGATGGGAGGACATGAAGAGATGACCGGCCACACTAGTGGAAGCCCATGAACTGTGGACTGGTGGCTGTGGAGCCCCCATGGGACTAGTCTAGGACCTCTGGACACGGAAGACGGTTGTTTGGCTCGAACTGTTTGGGGGGCACCCAGGCAGGGGGATCGGGATTTGTCCCTCGTCTATGGGCAGACTTCTGGAATCCGGTGCCTGTGGTGTGACACCTTGCACAGCTTTGGTGCAGTGGGAAGGGGCTTGGACCTGCCTAGGCTCAGTGGGCTGGGCTCTGCTGACTCCCCATGGGAGACCTCGATTTGGGAGATGTGAGGATGCGGGGTGGCTTGGGAAAGAGGGCTGGGGGTAGGAGGAAGGAGGAGGGGGGGTCTGTGGATAGCATGTGGAATGAGTAGAAAATTTCTTAATAAAGAAAAATGAAAAAAATTTTACATTTCATTTTTTTATTTTGGCCTCAAAGGAAGACAACATTTATATACAGTACTTAACTGATGAGAATTTGAGGAAAATTTAGTGAAATAGGAAAAAATGATATAAAGCCTTCTTTTCTAGTCTTCCAAGTTTAATGTTTCAGTTTTTAATCTTTAAACTCATTAACTAAAAGCAATGTATTTCCCTTTAAATGATTTCAAATGATCTACTTAGATATTCAAAGGGAGCGTTTCATCTATTGATTCTGAGAGAGGTTTCAATAAAGACAACAAGCATAACAATAAGTCAGCTGCAGATCCAGTGGCCAGAGAGAGAAGCCACAAATTAGGAGAAGGCAGAGCCATTTACCGGGGCTAGGAAGAGTTTGAATTTCATAACACTACTGATTGCACAAAGCCTAGGCCATCACTCCTCAAGAAAACTGGTTATTACAAGAGCCAGAAGTTATTTTGGGGTATAACTTTTAGCATACATTCAGGGATAAATTAATATTGCAGAAAAGTTTCCTATCAGAGTTAGCAAGGTAAGGATGCCTATTAATTAAAGCACAACATTAACGGATATAATTCATTTGTGGGCTTTAGTTTAGAACCACTTAATATTGTACACATTTAAAATATTATAAAAGAAGAAAAATCAATTACCAAAATCAAATATAGGTGATTATAGATGAGATATGATAACTCAACTGCACAGAGACAAACGTCTAAAGATCCTTTATATATTTAAGCTGTGATGTCAGCAGAACAAACTCCAAGAACAGAAAGAAAAACTAAAGAGCAGGAAAATGTGGAAGTCAGCTGTCCATTCCGTGACTCACATTAGCATATGCACATAGTTACCCTGGCACTACAGGGTAGGTGTGGTGCTACAATAAAGCAGAAAGTCATTGTGTGACATTTTTAAGACAAACTGAGTAAGATACAACTATTTCTGTACAAGTACTTTTGTTATTTGGTGTTCCTTAGTGGAAGAAAACCAACAGAATAAATGTGTATTAAAAGAGGATTTGTCGGTGGGTTTATACAACAGTTTAGGTAGTTCGACGATTTCTGACTTCCCCTTGCAGAAGCCAGGCTTCTCTGCCAGGAGGCTGGATGTCTCAGCAGTCCCCATCTTGCATTGAAGGACTAGAGGATTCCTGGAGAGTCCCTGGTCTTCCACCCACATTGGGAGGCTGAAGAAACAGGGCTTTGCTGTCCCTGAAGAATGGCTGCAGGGGCAGCAGTAAGATGCCCACAGGGTAGGGGAACTGGCCAGCACAGTGTGAATGGCCAGCACAGTGTGAATGCAGATAGGCAAAAAGCGAAAGCTTACCTTTTGCAAACTTCCTTTTTACTAGCTGCTTCCAGAACAGGCCATCCATGTTTAGAATGCGTCTTCCTGCTTCAATTAAAGTGATCAAGACTACTCATTATAAATGCACCTGGAGGTCGCTCGATGGTTCCACATCCAGTCAAGTTGACAACCAAAATGTACCATTACATCCCTGCAGCTGTCCATTTGAAACTGGATTCAGTAGTAACTCATGTTTTTATTAAGTTTTTTAAAAGACATAAATACCATTTCTTTGCAGCTTGAAATCCAATAAATATTAATATAATATGACTAATACAACAGTTCTGGTGGGTTTGTCTATCACCTATATAATAATCTGTGACTGTTTCACAGGAACAAAGGACGATTTCAGGGAGATGGAGGCTGATTTGGGTCTGGGGAAAATTCTGAGTAGTTATGGTTTTGGAACAAGAGAAAAACAGATAAACTAGAATCCTGACACAAGTGACCATTTTTCAGGATGTCAATGATGCCCACATTGTAAGTTTAAAGAATATTTAACAGAGTTGACTCAAGTACATCAACTGCATTAGAATATAGAATTCATATGGCTGCTTAGATACATTTAGGAGCCAGATGAGACAGAAATCCATTGTCCTAGAAAATTAAAAATGAAGAGAAAGGGGTGAAGACTGCATTTGCTCTGTTTGTGCTTTTGGTTAACCAACAGTTAACAATACAAAGTTTTCTTTATAAAAATGCACGCAGGTAATACACACAGGAGGAATGATAGAATTTCTAAATTACCATTTCACAATCTCTAATGGAATAATGGATCTAGGCCGTGATCAATAGTGAATGCTAAGAGCATTTGGTGAAAGGCTGATGGGGAATTTGTAAAAGAGAACAAATCTGATGGATTTGATTTCTATCGCTGCCATAATAAATTACCACAAAGTGAGTGGCTTAAAACAACACAAATTTATTATCTCACCGATCTGCGGGTCATCATCCGAGCACAGTGTGGCTCAGCAGCTTCTCTGACACGGCTTTTGAAGGTTAGCAATTCAGCAAGCTGGGCCATGTCTCTGGAGGTTCCAAGGATGAATCCCGCTGAAGCTCCTGGAAGAAGTCAGTCCCATGTGGACTGCAGGACTGAGCTCTGTTGACTTGCTGGCTTTTGGCTGAGGATGTTCTGTGCTTCCAGAGACCATCTGCATTCTATTGCTGCGGCCCTTCCACTTCGATACAGCCAGCAAAGCTGTGTGTGGGCCCTTCTTGTGACCAGCCTAGCCCAACTCTATTTACATCTTCTTCCTGGTTAAGCCTAAGAAAAGTCTCTGGTCTTAAGAAAGGGATCAGGTGATTTGAATCATCACCTGAAAGTATGTCTGTATGATTCCTTTCCAGCAGTAGTAAGTTAAACAGGATCGGGGTGACTTATGAAAAGATACTGGCAAATGTCAGCAGTTGCAGCTGGCAATAGATTTATGAGTTTTATTGTTTGTTATAAAATTCATTTTGTGTGTGTGTGTGTGTGTGTGTGTGTGTGTGTAACCTTCCAGAAGAAAGAACAAATGGATACGTACCACCTAAACATTATAATATAAATCCCTTACTTCATTCACCATTGAGTCCTGAGTCCACAGGTCATGTTTAATCTCCTTCTGTCTCTCTCACTATTCCCTAAAATGGTCACTCTTTGCACAGGGTGTCAGATAGTGACTGGTTAAGAACCGATCTAACCTTTGGAGTGTGGAAACGTGAACCCATGTCCTGGTATCGAAGGGAGGATTACGGGTGATAACTCATCTTTTGAAAGTAGCCCTGTGAAGGAAATGCCCAGTGCATGTTGCTGTAGCCGCAGCAAGCTGAAGAATATTGCTGTGGCCTGTGATCGAATTATTATGTTGAGCAAGAAGCACACGTGCTGTGTCCTGACTGGTCTGTATTTGTCAAATAGATCATCTTTTATTTGCATTTATTTTATGTGTGTGTGTGTGTGTTTGTGTGTGTGTGTGTGTGTGTGTGT
This sequence comes from Peromyscus nudipes, assembly GCA_902168325.1. Lineage (NCBI taxonomy): Eukaryota > Metazoa > Chordata > Mammalia > Rodentia > Cricetidae > Peromyscus > Peromyscus nudipes. The sequence continues at coordinate 78,635 of CABHPH010140698.1, read as the reverse complement.
GTTTGTTTGCATGTGTTTGTGTGTATATGTGGGTTTGTGTATCTTTTTGTGTTTGTATGTATACGTGTGCGTGTATATATATGTGTGTATGTATGTGTTTGTGTGTGTTTTTTGTATGTTTGTGCGTATATATTTGTGTGTGTTTATGTGTGTGTATATGTGTGTATATCTGTATGTGTATGTGTGTGTGTGTATGTCTGTGTGTCTTGTATGTGTGTGTTTGATGTGTGTGAGCTTGTGTGTGCATGTGTGTGCATGTGTGTGTGTGTGTGTGCACTCACATGTGGTGTGAGGGTACACGACACTGTGTACATGTAGAAGCACTAGATGTCTCCTCCTTTCATGTGTGTTATAGGGATGGAGCTTGGGTCATAGGCTTGGCTGCAAGTACATTTGTCCATTTTTCCTTCTCCCTGGCCCCTGATAGATCTGACTCTCATTTCTTAATAACTTTGAAAGCTCTATGATGCCAAATTTTGTATTTAAACAAATTTAAAAGGAACTAACATTCTGATTATAAATAGAACACAAGTTGTTGTGCGTGTGTGTGTGTGTGTGTCTGTGTCTGTGTCTGTGTGTCTGTGTGTGTATGTGTTGTGATAGTGTCTTATCATATAACTTAGGTTGTTCTGGACCTCACTATGTAGGGCTGACTTGCTTTGATTTCACAGAGCTCTGCCTACCTCTGATTCCCAAGTGCTGTGACTAAAGCATGTGGCTATAGCATCACTTTGTCCTACCACAAATAGGGAGGGATTAAAAAGTTAAATTGCTTTATAAATATTTATGTTCACACCCATAGACCTGGGGAGCTCTTAATGTTGGTCAGAGAACCACACCCCCCCTCCAAAGTGGACAGCAGTCAGTGGAGAGTTGCATAATTAATGTGATGAGAATAAGAGGTTCAGTCCTCAACCCTAAATGGGACATTTGTACTAACCAGAACACCACCAGAGCTCAGGGATGTTCAAGAGGAGGCAGGAAAAAATGTAAGACCCAGAAGATGGGGAAAATGTTGTTTTCGAGATATACCACAGCTATGTAATCATTATTTCATAACAGCTATGTTAGAAACCTTATACTATAATCAGTTATAAAACTGTCACATTTGATTGCTTTTTAAAAGACTGTATCATCACTTTGAAGTTACACATTGGCTGTATCTCAACATCACTAAGCCCCAGAGAAGCCCTACCCATTATGCTTTATCTCTTCCTCAAGTCTAACATTTCTTATGCTTTTCTGCTTATTTCTGATTTCTCACATTCTCTAAACTGGAACAATTGCCACCAAAATTCTGTAGAGAATTAGTCATAATCATAAGGATCTTGCGAATTAAGACAGTTAGCTATTCCTAGTAAATTCACACCTATTTGGCTCTTTGTACCAAGCCGCTTCATAGCTTAGCAGCCATTATGAAAATAATCAGGTGTGTTGGTTTCACTTTTATAGTTCATTGTCTGTTAAACTTGGGTGCAGAATGCCACAGGACAGAGCCTCTGTGTGAGTAAATCACACTGTCTAGAGCTTGGGCCAGGTAAATGTTGTCAGAATTCTCTGAAACAAATGAGTTAGCTGAATATTAAATAGTGTGGTGAGAATGAACTACAAAAGAGGGTGATTTAGAAATATTTAATAACAGTAATTTGTAGAGAGAAGTTTTGAAATCTCTTGTTTAAAAAGTGGAGGGAGGAGTCGGTAGTATCAGAGTTCTATTGGTTTTCTCATTCATCTGTGCTTGACTTTCCTGCAAGGCTAAGGCAGAATTCACTGCTCATCTGTCCAACATGATCTGTTTACATAGAAACCATCACTTTTGTAATAGGATGGGAGGGAATGGGCAGGAGAATGGTGACCCACTCCAGGTGGAAATGAGAACAGGCTACTGAAGCGGTGTGGAAAGACAGAAGTCAGGTGTATCCATCATTGTAGGAGACAAACATCGGAAGCCTGAAACGTTAACAGTACCCTGTTGGAGGACAAATATTGACATGGATGTATCATTTGTGTTTATAAATAGGTTAGGAAAAGGTAGATTATTTTCATTCCAAATAGTGTCTTGTTATTTTAAATTTTACTCTTTTAGCTTGATGATTTGTTGTCTTAAAAGAAAATCTGCACTTTACATTTAAGTAGCTATTCATGAAATTAGAGAATTTGTAATTTGCTTCTTTTGAGTATATATATACATATATATGTATATGTATATGTGTATATATATATATATATACCCTGACCTTGTATCACAAACTCACATTTTATTATAATATCTATTATATCTCTCATATTATCTCTACAGTTAAAATAACCCCAGGCTATAATTTGCTTCCTCTGTGAACTCATCATTGAATAAGGGTTTTCAAGAGGTCAAGGAAGTGCCAGTCATTTGGTTCGATCTGCAGATGAAGACACAGAAGGGATGAGGCAGGTGAGGTGGGATGCCTGTGACACAAGCTTAGAAGGCTGGCCACTTGGACTCATGAGCCAGAAGAAGATGCCGTCAGTGCTGATATACTTGTACATTTACTACATCAAGTGGGAAAGATAAACTATATTCTGAGTATCGATAGGTAAATAAATACATTCAATATTCATGTTAGCACTATTGAAAAGCAAACTAAGGACATCCACTCTGTCCTTGTTTTTTTTTTTTTTTTTTTTTTTTTTAAATAATGATTAGGCATGGTTTTGGGGGCATGGCTATCTTCAGGACCAAGAATTTATTTTTGAGAAAATACAAAGCACCCATTCTAATCTAAATTTACTGCTCACCCATTTTAACCCATTAAAATTACATTTTTATTACATTTTGATGTTATGAATTGTCCATTAAGTAATATGGTTCTTGTTTTGAATGTCTGAGTAACTCTTATAATGAATCAAAGGGAAAAAGTTAATTTGATTTTTACATGTCATTTGGTAAAAGAAGAAAGGAGGAAAAATTAATAGTGAGTTTACAGATTATCTTTGGTTTGACAACGCTTGTGAGGAAATAATGCACTTTTAAGAGCGCTAATATTCCTGTGTTAGGCTATTTAACTGATTAATTTAGGACCCCAAGGCAGTCTTTCCTTCTTATTCTATCACACTTTGCTCTAGGGAAGATATATAACGTTACAACATTCTCAATGTAAGCTCTTGGGACTTAGTGTGAAATCAAATGTTTGTCCAATCAGTATTCTCCTGGAAATCTGTTTGTGCTTTATTATGAATCTATCATTTACATTGTTTACTTGTAAATGGCCCAGTTTCCCAGTTCAACAGCCTTACCTCATGTCTAGTACGTGCATGTCTTTAGGAAATGTGAGTTTTTATTTGTTAGATGATAGTGTTATTCATAGGAAAACAATCAATCTCCTGGTTATGGCACAAAAGTTGACTACAATTTGACTAAAGCTATATTCTTACCCTCATCTCCTTTTATTCCATCCCATACCCTGTGTATCAAGGTTTTGAGGAACCTGTCAGTTCTGTACTGTAGTTCTATATACACTATTCTGTAAAACTAGAATATATATTATAATATATTATACTTATGAATCTATATATATATTCCAGAAGTGGTCTTCAAAATTTAGACCAGTTGAGCACATATATATCTTGATGTGAATTCTTTCATATTTTCCATAGTAATGATTTTCTATATCCTCATTTTATTAGAGCTTATTTACAAATGCTTTTCTCATTAGCGAAGATTGCAAAATAACCTTCTTGACCTCAAGAATATGAAACAATATATGTTGTGTTCCTGTTTTGTTTTCTAAAAAAATGCACTTAAATAGTTGTGAAGACATTTTAGAGCTGGTATATTTCAGATTCATGTATGAACTGGTGTCATTACAAATTACAGTTAAATTCTAAAATTTAAGAGGAATAAAACATTCTTCATCAATATTGTTTTGTAACACATGCATATCTCATAGATGTTGCCTTGTAGCAGGTGGTTGCAGGTACATGGGTACATATCTGGATCTTCAGTTCCGTTCAGTTATGTTTGTTTTTTTTTGCTAGTGCTCTGCTGATTTTATGACTATGCCTCTGTAGTATTACTTGAAGTCAACTTTGGTGATACCACACGCATTGATTTGCTTAGGTCCACTTTGGCTATTCCGGGGTTTTGTGTTGTATATGAAGCTTAAGAATTTCTTTTCTGTTTCTGTGAGGGACGCCACTGGCATTTTGATGGGAATTCTTTTGAACCTGTGGATTGCTTTTGATTGTATAGCCATATCAACAATATTAATTATCTCAATCTCAATGAGCATAAGAGGTATTTCCATCTTCTGGAATCTTCTTTGATTTCTTCTTTCAGTGTGTTCTGAAGTTTCCACTGTAGAAGTCTTTGTTTCTTTGGTTAAGGTTATTCTACTTCCAGGTAACAGCTTAGGTAAATGCCTTCTTAAAGAGGACTCATTGCACGGGAATAATGCCGACGATTGCCAAGTAGGATTTCATGAGATTATTAAGCCTCAGCATAGTGAAGGAAACACTTAACTGAGTTTAAAGACAGCCTACAGAATAGGATTAAAATATTTTCCAGTTATACATCTGACAGAGGATTAGTATCTATACCATGCAAAGAAATCAAGGAACCAAGTAAGAGAAAAAGTAAATGATCCACTTAATAAAAGCCCTACTGGAAAAGACATACAGTTCTTCAAAGAAGTGTCAGTGGCCACTAGGCACACAGACTTGTCCTACATCACTATCTGTTTTAATCACTTCATTATTTCTGTGATAAAATATCCTGACAAAAGCAGCTGAAGGGAAGAAGGGTTTATTTTGCCTTACACATTTTAAAGTATGGTTCATCAGGGTTGCCAACTAAAGGGAGTTAGAGCTTGAAGCTGCCTGCCCACATTGGGTGAATAGTGAAGAAGCAGAGTGGCAAATGCATGCGGTCGCGCTACTGCCCCTTTTCACTTATCCAGTATGGAACTCTTCCTAGGGAATAGTACTGCTCACAGAGATTGGACCTTCCCACTCAAATAATGCCATCAAAACAATTTCTACAGACTCGGAGGCCATCTTCCAGGTAATTCTAGATTCTGTCAATTTAATAATTAACACCAACCATCATACTAGCCTCCAGAGAATGATAAAAGAAAACTATACTATGATTTTTTTCTCACACATATCATAATGACAGTCATCAAAAAAAAAAAGTCAACAAACACGAGAGAGTAGGATGAAAGAAATGAACATCTATACCATGCTCATGGGCATGCAAACGAATCAAGTCATCATGAAAATGCATATTGGCTTCTCAAAAACTGAAAATACAACTACCATATGATCGACCCATAACACTCCTAAGTATTTATCCAGGACTCTAAGTCAACGTAAAATAGAAATGCTTGCACATCAAATCTTTACTGAAGCACTACCAACTCTAGCTGAGTTATGAAACCAAACTCAGCATCTGACCACAGAGGGATGGATAAAGAAAATGTGGTGTTTACGTATAATGATTTGTTTCTCAAACATAGGTGGATGACTGGGTTGTTTACAGGAAAGCAGATCATACTAGTCATAGTCATATTAAGTGAACTGTCACTCCTAGAGGTACAGAGATACGCTTTCTCTTCTTTTTTGGATCATATTTTATATACATGCATGAAATCATATATATGCAGATGACATGAAAGTAACATTGAAACTGTTCAGTGAAACAATGAAGCTTGAGAGGTGAGGGGTGAGGGGTGTGTGTGGTAGATTTCATGTCTGGTTCTGTAAAGCTAGTCAGTGCCCATCACTGCGGAGACCATCTGAAGCTAACAGCAGAACTTGGCAGTATCACACACAGGGGGCTGGCTTTGCGAGCCTGCACTAGGCAAGAGTTACAGAGCCCTGGAGGCTCTCAACAAGTTCTACAAACATACCGAAGCTGGCAAATGCTGCCCTGTTTAGATTCCCCACAGTGACCAGGGTGGAACGGAAGTTGTTAAAGGTCACCATCTGAGGCTATGGACGTAAAGTCCAAATTGCGATGCAGGTTCCAGGATGTTTTAAAGGCTAGGATGATGAGGAAATTTGTTAAGGAAGATTCAGGGACAGAAAAAAAGCTGGACCAAGACAGGTTATGTATTCTGCAGTTTGAACTGGAAGTGTGAGTTTGCTCAAGGGTGCTGGCTCTCACATGATGCAACCAAGAGAATCAGATGTGGGACACAAAGCTGCAGGATTTGATGTTTGTCTTGTTGGGTTTTAGTCTTGCTTTCTTGAGATCTCCTTGATATATCTTAATTCTGCTATTTTAGAACAATAATGTCTATTCTTTTGTCATTTTTCTTTATTCTTGAGAATTTCATACATGCATATAATGAAACATGAATGTATCTATGTCTTTTTTTTCCTTTTTAAATTTCCCCCTATATCCTCCAAGATATCTTCACATCCTCTTGTGGTTTTGATAACGCAATAAATCAAATTTTTGCTCCCCATATGTATGTGGATTTGTGTCATCCACTGTTCCATAAGTAATCTACAAGTGGCCATATTCTCAATGAAAGGATGATTCTTCCTTCCCTAGCAGATACTAACTTGTAGTAGTTCCCCACTAGGGTTTTTTTTGTTTTGTTTTTTTGGTTTTTTTTTTTTGTCCTTGAGAGCAGGTCTCCAGCGACAGCAGATGTTTGAATTGTTTTGACTCTGTACAGGTGTTGTGCTGGTAAACACGGCTGCTGTGAGGTCATGAGTTCAACAGCCATGCCATCTCTAGAAGACAGCATTCCATAGAACCTCTCCTAGTCCCTGGCTCTCACATTATTTCTCTGTCTGCAACGCTCTCTGAGCTTTGATGGGGGCAGAGCATGAGGAGTGCTGTTATTAAAGAGGTCCCGTGTAGGGCTGAGCATTCATGGCACTTGAAGGTGCTGTACAGACATCAATCATACTTAATGCTGGGCTCTGTATACTCTAATATAGACCTGCCAGGCAAAAGATGCACCTACTGTTACAATAGTGGTATGAGTTGTGTGAGGTTACCTTGCTGCCTTTTGATTGGCCATGAGTTAGGTGTCCCAGGAGGAAATTTCATGACTCATATTATAATCCTGGCCAAAAGCCAAAGACTAGGAAGGTTATTTATCTTAGGATAGAATCTGCTATTATTTCACTCAATGGTCATATGGTCTAATTGAGTTCTAAATATTAATGTTTATAGCCATAGACGTGGGGTGTTTTCAACTTTGGTCAAATAACCTTCTTACACTGGGCAGCTGTTAATACAGTGATGAGCAACTAGTCAAAGAGCTGAGGATAAAAGAATGTTTGTTATACATGCTAGTATATTATAAAAGTATATTAAAAGTACTGATTTTTAATGAGGGTTCATAATTAAGAGATTTATTTGAATCCCAATATAGACCCTCACACTTAGATTTCTGCACATTGTAGGAACTGCTAAGATTTTTGTGGACTTTCAGGGATAGAGTAAGTAAATGTTGCATGTGAGATAAACATATGACCTTAAGAGCAAAGAATGGAATGTTTTAACTTAAAATAATATGTTTGGCTATCAAGTTGAAGATAAATACATTTGTGATGGTTTAATCTTGTTTGCTGACTTGATGGGATTTGGAGTTCACCTAAGAGAAATATCTGAGGGTGTTTCTGACCCATTCTGAATATGAGCAGCTTCATCCCATGGGCTGAGGTTTCAGCTTGAACAAAACAGGAAAGAAGTAAGCAGGACCTCTGTAGTCATGCCTCATTCAGATGGATGGGCCATTATTTGAATAGGTTGTTTGGTTTCTTAATGTTAAGTCTTTTGAGTTCCTTATTTTAGATGTGTACCTTCTGTTGGGGTATAGCCAGCAAAAGTTTACTCCCATTTTGCTTCTTTGCTTAATTGATCGGAGGTGGAAGTCTGGAGGAGACGACAGCCTGCCGTCCAGGGAGCAGCATGTAAAGACAACAGGTAAAGCCACGGAACACGTAGCAACATATAGATTAACAGAAATGGACTGAGTATAAGAGTAAGAGCTAGGCAATGGTAGGCCTGAGCTAATGGTCCAACAGTTTAATTAATATAAGTTTCTGAGTGATTATTTTATAAGTGGTTGTGGGGTCCGTGGGACTGGATAGGACTGGAGGAAACTCCTGCTACAGTTCCCTTTGAGGGACAGAAGTGTTTTAGTTTCATGAGACATTATTTTTCAGTCGTCCATCGATCTTATTTCCTCTGCTGCCAGAGTCCTATGCCGAAAGTCCTCACCTGTGCTTGTATGCTGTATTTTTTCTTCTATCAGTTTCCAAATACCTGGTCTTATGTCTAAGTTCTTGATCCATTTAGAACAGTGTTGTTCAGGGTGGATGATAAGGAACTAGTTTCTGTCTAGTTCATAATCCATGCACCATTTGTTAAAGATGCTGCTTTTCTCTGATGTACATTGGAGGAGGGTAAATAGAGAGATTTGTGTATGTGATATGTAAAGACTGATGCAGAATTTGCTGAGTTTGAAGTTTAAGCAAGGATGGTGGTAGAGAAGTAAGACTGGGAAATGGTGGAGGATTATAGTATCAAAATGCACGGATACTTATATGAAATGTCAAAGAACAACTTCAATAAATTCAAAGAAAACTCATTGTATTATTCTATTTTTATGTATTTGAAATTTTCCACAAGAAAAGATTAAAGTAACTTTTAACTAACTGAAAAAAAATAAATGTAGGGCATTTAAACAATGTGCAGAAAGTTAAAAGGCATCTGAACTTTGGGAGAAAAAACCCTTCAACTTTAGAAGGAAACTATTAATGCACAATAACATTGAGGTTGCCTATGAAGAAGTGAAAAGGGAGTCAAATAGTATCATGAGTTATTTTACAGAAATCATTACAGCAACTGGCAGAAATAATTATGAAAATAAATTCAAATTCTAAATAAAGTGTATTTTGAGGCTTTTTCCTAAACAAAATGGGACGAATATTGTACACATGGGTAAAGCACATCTCATCTATTTGACGTTAGTTTCCTTTACTGTAATGCCAATTGTCTATAGATTTAATTACCAGTTTTAAAGTCCTAGTGTCTGCGTGATGATAAATGCATCCTAGCCTCAGTCTGGCAATTATAAACACCAACAACAAATTCAGAGGAAATGGATATTCACATTCAGTTATGGAGTGCCTGGTGTATTTTGAAGCATAGCATGTAAATTGAATAACTTAATTGTAGTTTCAGAAATCTAATTTACAGAAAAATCAATTTGGAGATGCTTCCTGTGTTCATCTTATAACAATGAAAGTCCTCAAAGCTAGTTAAGATAGAATTATAAGACTGGCATGGAAAGTCTACATGCTGAGCCAAAGGCTCATGGCAAGGACACACGGTGGAATTCCATTTCAATTCTCAGAAATTCAAAGCAAAACCTTTGCTTGTATACACATGCATTTAACTCAGAGCATATAAGCATTTACTCTATGTATATGTATTTATAAATATGAATATGTGTCTGAGCATATATCTGTACATTGCACACACGTAGGTATAAGGTGCTTTGGATATTGGAGAAAATAGGCTAAAATCATGACAGCCCATGACAAGCATTACAGCCAGGGAGTATGATATGGATTTAGTAGCAAGGGTTCCTTTCATATTATTTGAAGTACTCAAAAGAATTGTTCAAGTGTCAGTCACTCATAAAATTAAAAAAAAAATGCTTATGGGACTATGTAACCTTGAAAATGTCCCAACTTTTTAGATTCATTTCTCCATGAAACCATTTTTAAAGCCATTCATATACTTTGAAAATTGCAAATTTGGGGCTGGATGAATGAGAACATTATATTTATACAACTCATGGAAAAGGAGTCCTTGAGGGAGGACAGGATTCTCTATAGGAAAGAAATAGTATGTCAAGCATTACCATTTAAGCACTGCCGGTACAATCAAGCTCAAATCAAGCTCACAGACACATGGAAGACAGAATCTCTGCTCAGGAGCTGAATGGTAGGGCAATGGATAATGATTCTTTAAGGGGTATAAATTTTGGTAGAGCCAGGAGCTAACAACCTGGTGCTGTATATTTCTTGTTTGGTAAGAAGATGTAGTTCATATTAAATGCTCAGTGTCCAAAGCAGTAAAACTAAAATAAAATTAAATGACACAACTCTAGAAGTTTTGGCTTGACTTCACTCATGGTATCATGAGTACCTATGTGTAAAATCATTGAGCTGTACATATTGAATATAGGTATTTTCATACATCAGTTATACTGAAATATAGTTACTGAAGTTGCATTTATTTTAAGTACAAAATGTGATTTCATTTATTTGTGTTATTCCCAACTGTTACTTTAAGTTGAAAATTTTGTTTTTTTTTTTTTTTTTTTTTTTTTTTTTGGTCTTGAAATTTGAAAATTTTTGAAAAATTGAAAATTAAGTTGAAAACCCATAATATAGTTAGGGCGCATCCATCTAAATGACTGAGTTCTAGAGACTGACTTTTTCTAGTTTCCTGGATTATATTTAATGTGGTGTAGAGATATGTCAGGAGGAGCTACAGTTCCAATGATGATTAACTTCTGATCCTCCTTGATCTACAAGTATCTACAAGTGGAATAGCAGTCTATTTATCAATTGTGTTCATCATAGTAACAGTCATTTTTATATTTCATAATGGTTTTCAAATCCTAGTCCAACGATGACAAAAGATGTCTTCATCTTTTGTCAGCAAAGTGAGGTGCTTTATCCTTCATACTAGGCAGAGTTCTCTTGTAGCTAGAGTTTTCCTGCCTGGCCCACAGTCAGGAAGAATCTCTCTCACCTGCCAGTCCCACAGCCGCTCAGACCCAACCAAGTAAACACAGAGACTTATATTGCTTACAAACTGTATTGCCGTGGCAGGCTTCTTGCTAACTGTTCTTATATCTTAAATTAATCCATTTCTATAAATCTATACCTTGCCACATGGCTTGTGGCTTACCGGCATCTTCACATGCTGTTTGTCATGGTGGCGGCTGGCAGTGTCTCCAGCTCAGCCTTCCACCTCCCAGAATTCTCTCCTCCTTGTCCCGCCTATATTTCTTCCTGCCTGACCACTGGCCAATCAGTGTTTTATTTATTGACCAATAAGCAACATGTTTGACATACAGACCATCCCACTGATAGAATTAGTCTACATAGGTAGAGATTTATTAAGAGTGGCTTTCAGGCTGTGGTCCAGCTAGTTCACCAATGGCTATCTTTTGATATAAAGCCCAAGAATGCAGTAATTGTTCAATCTGAGAGGCTGGGTGTCTTATCTTGTCTTCAGTATATATTGTAATCACAAAGGAGTAGGCTGTATGCCAATGAAGGAATGAACTTGTCATTGAAAGTGAGGGCAAGTGGGCAAAGAGGCTTCCCTTTCCCATGCTCTTCATATAGGCTGCCAGCAGAAGTTGTAGCCCAGATTTGGTTTGGGTCTTCTGATCTCAAATGCTCCAATCAAGAAAAATCCCTCACAGGTGTGCCCAGCCACTTGGGTTTTAGTTAATTCCAGATATAGTCAAGTTTACAACCAAGAATAGCCATTACTCAGGTCTTCTGGGAAGTGTGTGTGTGTGTGTGTGTGTGTGTGTGTGTAACATTTGCTAGTGTAACTGAAGCACCAAATATGCATTAATGATTGTAACAATTCAGTTTTTACATCATCACATTCTTCTACTTATATTTTTACTATGTCCCCCATTTCTCTTAAATGTCAAATAAAATTATAAATAGTTCAAACCAGTTCAAGTATTTCTATCCACAGTACAGACCAGTAATCTATAGTATGTTTTACAAACTCTTTGTTTTTAAGTTGGGTTGTCATGGCTACCCCATTATCATCAAATACATTTGCTCTGGACTGCTTTATAGAGATCAAGTATCCTCAAAAGTCTGCATGATCTAATTTTTAGGTATTTAAGGCTTTTAATAATAAAACACCTTACTATGATTGTTTTTTGTGGGTTGTTTCTGAGCTAAGTGTTTCTCCACTTTAGGCCATATAATTTTGTCTACTTTTTATGAATTTAAGAAATTCACTCAATAATGTATTCTGAAGGAAAACTGACACTTCTAAATAAGCAGTCAGAAAAGTGCAAATATTATTTCTCATAATATTACCTTCCTAAAATTAGTCATATTTATAATCAAACTTTAATAATTTACCATGACATGGATATAATTTTAATGAATTTGTTACAATTCTGCATCTCACATTTCTGAATTCCTATTTCAAACCCTCAATTTTTATTTTAATAATCATTTTTTCCTAGTTACTGGTTAATATCACTTAATCTCATGCCTACAGAAAGTGAAAAAAGTTGGAAATACATATTTACTTATTTTCTAAATGTGTTTCATTCTACTTGAAAATGGAGTCAGGCGAAATGTTCCTACTTAGAATTTTTTGAGTGTTAAATGGCCTCTCCCTTTCTCCGTTCATTCTGAACTCTTCATTCCCAGTTCCACTGTCAAACTGTAAAGGAACTATCGAATATGACCCAAATGACAGCATACCGCTTTTCTATTTTCTCTATGACTGGTGCACTTGTGTAAGAAGGAATTTAATGTGCTAGTCCCAACTGACAACATGAGTCCCTGTGTAAATGTCAGTACTTAATGCCTAGGGATGAAGCGTGCTCTTCACTAGTCTTCTCATTAAGCTCATATATACATAGTAGCAGAGTAACATTTCAGCCCAAATTGGAAACCAGTTTTTCCTTTAAAGTTGAATGGCAGTGGGTTCTGTTTAATGAAATAATTCCACCAACAAATCTGTACCAGTCAGAGGCTGTATTTCTAGACACAATATTTATGGGGAAAGTTATCAGGAGAATCCGGCTGTGCTTGAGGTTGGTTGGATTTCCAAACCAGTGGAGGGGCTGATAGGCAAACAGAGGTAAACTGTAACCTTAGCTTAACTGCTGTGAGATAGGATTTGTGGTAATCGCTCAAGTTCACATTGACCTTTTTCCCCTACTTAGAATTCCATATTTCCTGGATTTTCATCACCTCTCATAAGACAGTGGCTTACAAAACTTCGACTCTGTTTTAGGAATAACACCAGCAAGGATATTTAAACCCTTTACTATGGTCCACACCCTGCTCTACATTCATAGATTCATGCATTAATTCACATAGCAACTCTAGAATATGTGCCCTTTTGGTTCTATTTTTTCCTATGACTCCACCAACGTGCTCTCTCCCATTAACCATAAACTCCCCTGTTTGCACATGCTCAGAGCTTTTCGGCTTACATCTTCACGTCAATCTCCTGGGGATGTTTGTAAGTCCTGTTGGAGACAACATAAAATAACTTTTGATGCCATAAACAGACCTGCACTTTTTCGAAAATGTACAGTATTGCCGAAGATAATTTAAGACCAAGATAGAAAGTAAGAACAAATCTGTAAAAAATAAAATCTTACAAAATCTTGTGAAAACAAGCATGTGTCTTTCCTCTTTGGGAACATCAAGCTTTATCCTCACACTTGCTTTGGACACTGAAATTGAGAATGAAATTAGTTATACACCGCTCCTAAAGAAGCACTGAAAATATTGCACCGTTTGACCATCTTACTTTGGTCTCACACAACCCATCACGTCCCATTTGGTGGTTGTTTTTTTAAGTCCAAATAAACAAGTTCTTATGCTTTCAAACCCAAAGCTTTGGGTGCATTTGTCAACAACAAAGCCTAGCTTAAAACTACTTTGTATAAGGATCATTCAGTCAGAAATATTTAAAATGTTATGTCAGTTCAGTGAGAGTAACGGCTTCTTTCTCTAAGAAAAATGAGTTGATAGTGAGTACTATGGCCACCATGGCTGCTCAAACACAAAATCCTCTTCCTGCCAACAGGATATCCCTGGCCTTAGGGACAAGATTTAGTGCTGTCCCAATCAGGGCTACATGGACCATTTGCTTTTCCTGTTTCTCTTCTTGAATTAGATTCTGAGAAAGAGACAGTTGATTATTTCAGTCTAAGACTAGTACTTTCTCTATACTCACAAAGTGTCTAGGAGAGAAAATGGATATTTTAGTGTTTTTTGTTCATTTCTTTTTTGATAAAACAAAAGTGACTCTTCACATCAACTCTTCTACTTAGCGATTGTGGGCATTATAAAGACAATGTCATCAAATGCAACAGAATTTTCATTATGTCAATAATCCTGATTAACACAGGTTGCATTTTTTTCTCCATCTGTGAGTGCTGCCTTCCATTCTTGCAGCACAATACAGGAGACAATCAATTTATCAAGAAGAAAGAGGAACCTCGTCTCATAGTTTGAGTCCATGTTAGGTAGCCGCCATTATTTGGAGGCCTATTGCAAGCAAGAGACTGTGATGGAGAGTATGTGATGGGACTGAGTTTAGCACTGTAGGGAGACCAGGAAGCAGAGAAAGAGGCAGGACAGGATTAGGAGACTAGTGGCCCCTTTAAGGGCGTGACCTCAGTGGTCCAACTTCCTGTTGTTAATCCCCACCTTTGAGAGCTTTGCTCTACTGTCTAAGGATGCTGTGAGCCCTGGAGCAAGCCTGCAACCATATATTTGGAAGAAGGTTATGATCAACCCAAGACAAAACATTATGTCCCTCACTCCAGAACATGATGTTTTTTTATTAAACTGAATTCTGAAGAAAACAGTTCTGATACTCACAAAGGAGTGGGCCTTGAGTGAAGTGAGGAAAGAGAGGGATATTTAGCACCTCACTGTAAAGGTGAATGACTCACCCCAATTGTCATTACTAAAGCTGGTAAGAGAAACTTAGCTAGAGACCTATATGAATTCCTTACTTTATTTTGAACTAATGCGGAAGGAAGGGTAATGCTAGTAGTAAATTTAGTTCCTAAATAATGGACTCAAGATGTTCTGGTCTCATTTTCCATAACAGACTACACCAAGGTAAATCCTAAATACAGTCACTGTTCCTTACCATAAAACATGGCTCTCAGCCGGGAGTTGGTGGCGCACGCCTTTAATCCCAGCACTCGGGAGGCAGAGCCAGGCGGATCTGTGAGTTCGAGGCCAGCCTGGGCTGCCAAGTGAGCTCCAGGAAAGGCGCAAAGCTACACAGAGAAAACAACCCTGTCCCAAAAAACCAAAAAAAAAAAAAAAAAAAAAAACCATGGCTCTCTAGTGCATAAATATTTTTTCTCTATTTTTATATGTATGTTAATAAGGGTTATATTTACCTAAATATATTTAAATAAGGTGTATATTTATATAAACAATGTCCACACAGGCAAAGCATTTACTGAAACAATATTCCTTTCTAGGAATGGGTATGTTCTTTATCTTATCATGATTTCTTAAGGAAAATAAACTTAATGATTAATGATAATTTGTTGTTGAACCTATGGATTGAGTCACACGGTTTCTATTTGACCTCTGTTTTTTTTTCTCTTTCTCTTCTTTCATAGTTGTTTTAATTTCCCTTTCCCTCTTCTATTGACAATACAATTCTTTTCTCACATAATATATCCTGATCCCGGTTCTCCCTTTCTCTACTCCCCACAGTTCCTCCACACCTCCCTCCCATCCAGATCCAACACATTTCTGTCTCCCATTAGAAAACAAACATGCTTCTAAGGGATGATAATAAAATAAGTTAAAATAAAAACTGACACTTCAGAATAGTACAAAACAAAAACAAACAAATGAAAAACAGAAGTAAATAGCCCAAGAAAATTCACAAGAAACATATAGATGCAGAGACCCACTCATTCACACATCAGAAATCCCATAAAAAAACTAAACTAGAAGCCATAATATATACACTTAAAACCTGTAGGGTAAAAAGAGAGAAAAAAAATTTAACTCTTTCTCAATGATTGCAAATAGTGTTTTCTGTTTTTCTATTGAACTAAATATGCATGTGTTTCCCAGATCTAACCAAACATGATCTGAAAACATCTGGGAGGAGAAACTTCAGCAGTGCTTCTCAACCTGTAGGCCATGATTTCCAGCATGGGGTTGCATCTCAGATATTTACAATGATTCATAACACTCGCAAAATTATAGTTATGAAGTAGCAATGGAATAATTTTATGGTTGGTGGTCACCACACCATGAGGAACCGTATTAAAGGATCACAGCTTTAGGAAGATCATAACCACACAGACTTAGAGGGTGACAGCCCATGCTATGAAAGCCTCATAACCTGAACTTGATTCTTGGAACCCATGTCAAGGTAGGAGGGCCTCCACAAAGTAACCCCCTGACCTCCACAAGTGTGCCATGGAGCAAATGTGACCATACATGTCACACATATTAATAATAATAATAAAACAACTGTAGATGTAACCAACTGTCTTATTAAATAAGAAACACAGAGCCAATGTAAAGATAAAAGCCCAAGAGGTCAAAGAACCTTACCCGCCTGTTGCCAGCTAGCCTCTTCAGCCAGGAGACCTCTCCAAAAAAAAGGGAGCTACTTCCTGTGCGTTTGTCTTATAAAGACTTCTTGTTCTGCCTTCTCATTGGTTGTAAACCCAACCACATGACTGTCTCGTCACTGCCTGTCTGTGGTCACTCCAGGTCTTCTATGGTTGGTATTGAGATTAAAGGCGTGTGTCTCCAATGCTGGCTGTATCCTTGAACACACAGAGATCTACTTAGTTCTGCCTAACTAGTGCTGGGATTAAAGGTGTGCACCTCCTTCAGGAAAACCTACCGGCGTGCACCAGCACAACCGGCTTTCGCTATGGCTTGCTAATAGCTCTGTCACCTAGGCAACTTTATTTATTAACATACAAATAAAATCACATTTCAGTACAAACAAAATACCACTATAAACAACAACAATAATTTTGGAACCATTTGCTTTAGAGACTGTATTAGTCAGGGTTCTCTGGAGCAGCAGAACTTATAGAATGAATCCTGAAGAAGGAGGCTCTAATGCCACTGAAGGGACGGACATGCTAGCAAGGCAAGAGCAAGCAGGCAAAGAGCTAAAGCTTCCTTCTTCCATGTCCTCCTATGGGCTTCCAGCAGCAGGCATGGCCCAGATGAGAGGCAGGTTTTTCCAGCGTAAAAGATCTGGATTAAAGGTGTGTCTTCCTATCTCCAAGGTCTCGATCAGAAGTTGATCTTCTCACTCTACATTAAGCAAAAATCTGTCGCAGGTATGTTCTCCCTTTTCCAGATGTAGTCAAGTTGACAACCAAGACTAGCCATCACAGAGACAGGACAGCTAGTATTTCTTCCTCTCTCCCAACGTTTCTTCAATGTGCACATGTGTCTGTGGTCATCATACTGCCCATTAGATGGCAGAGCTAAATGAAGGACAATCAAATGGTAAGGATGGGAGGGAAAAGATATACAAAGATCCCAGTGCCTCAAGTGCATGGCTTAGCAATTAGTAACCTACCTGCATGGCACTCACTAATTTAATAACATCTTTATGATGCAAAACACTGTGTGTCATACATTCTGTTAATTGAATCCAAAAGTATTCCCTAGTGATGGACATGGTGAGCATGAGATCATTTGAATGGTAACATGTTTTGTTAAAAAGAATGGATCTCGAAATTCTTCCATCATGTATATATACGTGTGTGTGTGTGTGTGTGTGTATTATGTATGTATGTATGTATATATATAAATATCTCTGAAGAAAAATGTCTTTGTAGTTTATTTCCATTTTATTGTGGTGTAGGCAGTATTTTATGCATGGTGGCTTCTGTCTATGTAGGCTTATTTTGTATAATTTTATGCCAGTCACCAACTGTATAGAAAATCACTTTTCTAATTAAACTTTATTTTTCTAGTAGACATTGCGCCTTGTCTTCAAGGATTGACATTTGCCTTGATTACAATGGCATCTTTGAGTTAGTGCTTTGAGGACTGAAATCTGATTTTTCAGCTAATTATCCTTTGCTCTTTGGTAACTTTATTTAATTAGGACTTTGTGAGTACACGGCTTAAATTATACCTTGAGTATTTAATTTCGACAGTTATATCCTGAAGTTTCTGCTAGCATTGCAGTATCTTAAGCTGATCTCAGAAGAAAAACATACTGTTTCAACAAATAGTAATAGTTTCTCACAGATTTTTAAATTCTGGCCTCAGAGTCTTTATTGTTTTCTTTATTTCTTCCTTCCTTTCTTTTTTTCTTTTCCTTTTCCTTTTCTTTCTTTCTTTTCAAGGCAGCATCTCACTGTGTAGCCCTGGCTGTCCTGGAACTCACTGTGTAGACAAGCTAGCCTCCAATTCAGGGATCCACCTGTCTTTGCCTCCAGAGTGCTGGAGTTAAAGGCGTGCACCACCATACCCGCTAGAGTCTTTTTTATTTTATTTTAAACAGACTTAGTTGTGTTTTTAATTATGTGTATGTGTCTGTATGGATGTGCACATAAGGGCAGGTGCCCAAGAAGAGCAGAAGAGGGAATCAGATCCCTGGAACTTGAGTTACAAATGATTGGGAGTCTCCTAATACAGGTGCTGCAAGCCAAACTTGGGTCCTCTATGAGATCAATACTCACTCTTAACTGCCCTGCCTTCCTTCTAGACCCCAGGCTCAGATTCTTTTTAGGAGAAAAAAAAAAGTATTTATTCAATAATCTACTAAAGAAAAAGAAATAATATTTTAACAAATATTTTCAAGAGTTGTTTTAAAATTATACCTACTATTTACCGAGAGACTGCAAAAGCACATAACAGAATTGATTCAAAATATCACATTTTCTTCCCACAGCCCCACATATATCAACTATACATATATAGTCAACTCTAATACTTATTTTCCTCTTTTAGGAGGAAAGTTGTCAATCTGGAAAGCATTTTTCCCCCAGAGAATATTATTTTCAGCAAATGACATTTAAAACATGAGACTCCAGGTAATAAGGTTATGAATGATTGCATTTAGAATATTGGGTGCAAAGCGTGACTCGTACCCATCTGAAATATTTAGAGGAACTAAAGGGCAGTTTATGAAATTGATCTCTAGATCTTAGTGACGTTAAAAAAAAACACATTTCAACTTCTACCACATTCTAAGTGGAATATTGTCACTTGGTGAATGTAGAATTTGCGGGGTATTTAGACATTTAGCTGTCTAAAGTTGCTTGTCTCTGAAATAAACAGCTATTCTTTCCCTCTTAATGCTTCTACATGTTCAGTGCTAAATTATTTAAATTCAATTTTAATGCTTGATAATTTAAGCAGACAAATTAGGCTAATCAGAAGTAAATCTGATTACATGATTGTTGAAAGGTATTATCTTATGCAGCTTAGTACAACCCATAAAAGAATTCTTTTAAAAGAATCTGAAAATTTAATTATATGTGTATATCATTTCATAATATCATCTAAATTATTGTGTACTCTACATAAAATTCCAATTTGGTTTCTGTCTTATTTCATCTTTCTCTTACTTATATTGTCATGTTCCTCGAGTTCAAGTTTGTTCCCGACGCTAAATGTTAGCATTGGTGTTGTATAGGTGTACATTTATTTTTACATACCTAACCCAAATATTAAATATTGCTGTATTTTCTTTTATAAGATGTAGAATAATATTCAGAGACCCGATATTTTATAAACAGTTTAGTAAAATTATGTTCGTTTACAATAATGAATTCCTAGTAGTCTCCTATCCACTTTGTTTTGCCTCTGAGTAAAATGGTAAGAAATTCTTTCTCTCTCTGTGTCTGTCTGTCTGTCTCTCCTCTTCTCTCTTCTCACAGTGGTGGTAAGTTAGAGCATTGATACCATTTTCCATGAATAAACACGCTCCTCTCAGCCCTGGAATCTCATTACTATCTAAGTAGAACAAACCCCTTCCTATGAATCCTGAGAAGTTCCCTTTCCCAGGACTGGCACATGTCGGCATGGAAGCCATTGCCACTTTGAAGCTTTCATAGAGTAGCTGTGTGCAGCAATAATAATCTCAACAATTTGCCTGTATGCTGAGGGGGCGTCCACCCTACCTGTGTAAGCAGGTTGTAGCTGGCGCTTTGAGCAGCTTCCTTAGGTGATGTTCCCTGGGTATTGTTATTCTTCTCATTTGTATGTTAATGATTCCCCCACCTGAGCTTTTGGAGCTGTATTGCTCTAGGATGCATATTTTTGAGTCCTCCTGAGCCTCTCATGGATTGATAAACTTAAAAGGGAAATTTCCATACTTGAGATTTAAAAATTAAGAAGATGGGATCAGATTTTCCTTGATGTGACCCAACCAGCCATATGTCTTCCCTCAGACCCATCAGATAACATTCAATATCTTAAATTCAGCAGAATGGCTGGAACCTCGGAACACAGGCAAAGATCTCCATCAGTGGAGTATGCTGATAAGAATGGGATGTTCTTCGCGACCCTTGGGTGGCTTGTGGTGTGTAGGAAGTCTAGTAACCATGTGGCATGCTGAGGCCACAAATTCAAAGGTCAGTCTCTAGGCCTCTACATGATGTTCTACTGTTTCTGTTGTCTATGTCCCTGCGGCTGAATTCTCTTGTTCTTGGAGTTTCTGGTAAAATTTCCCATGGTACTGCTGCAGCCCACAGCAAGGATGATTTAAGTCTGCTTAGAAGCCAGGTCCTTACGCTCTGTAAGCAAACACTGTGTATGGTAGAGGGGGTGGATGTTCCACGGAGTCAAGGTGCAGAAGGAGAGGAGGAGGAGGGTGAAGGCAGGAGAAAGTGGAGTCTAACTGGAAGAAGCATGTCACTGGGGGTGTGCTATTGGGGCTGTAGCTCTCATAGGAGCTTCCTATTTCTGTTTATTTTTTTTTCTGCTTCCTGAATACCCTGATACAAATGGCTTTGTTACTCCACATTCTCCACTATGGATCTGAACTATCTGAAGCTGAGAGCAAACTGAACCTCTCCTCCCTAGGTTGTTTCTCCTAGGTATTTTGTCACCCCATTGAGAATATTAACAATATATTCCCTCGTGCTCTTTTGAGCATTACCAAGTATAGACATTCTCATTTTAATGACTGATACTACTGCCTTGCCAACAAATGCCATGGACATAACATCCATTTCACTAAGATATCCCATTGCCAACAAAATATCAGAATAAGTGATTGACATTTAAAGATTAAGCCAAGTCTGTGTGTGCTACAATCAGTGTGGCATGATTAGTCCAGGTCTTACAATTAAAAAGCCTGAGGGAGACTCATTGTGGATTAGAGGAATCTTACCACTCTAATTCTAATTACAATGACATTCATGTACAATATTACTAAATTTACTAATCCCATTCCATCAGAAATTGGTAAACATTTTGCAGGTGTAAATCCAGTCACCATGATCCGTTCAGTGATTGTCAATTGCAGTCTGTCATCAACATCTAAGAACCCCAATGTCATTTTAAATGGATGTCTTTGGAGTACTGCAGCTTTATCACAATCTTTCCTGGAAAGATCATAACTTCTTCAGGAGCAAAAGTATGACATTGATTTGATGAAGCTTTCTACAAGAAGCATACTGACATACTAATTGAAGACACAAACAGACACAAATTTGCTTTCCTAAAAAAGGGTGGGCCATTGATTCTCACACACATAAAGCTGATTAGTTTATTCCGGAGGATTTTTGGTCAGTCCAGGGTTTCTGTATCATTGACACTGACAGAGCTACCAGTCTGCTCACTGTTGACTAACCACACAAATCAATCATTTTTCTGAACATCTTTTTGTGTGTTCTGAAGGCAACACCTTCATCATCTATATTTTTCACTTGAACCTATTTATGCTCTTGAGAATCAACCACTCCTTTTCATACTTGCTCATATGACAGCCTCTAAAATCCACCTAAACTGCATTGCAATCTTTGCTCTTCATAATTTTTCTCAACTACCCAAACAGTACAGAGACTCTTCTCATAGATTCTGGAGTCTATGGGTCAACCAGTTGGCCATTAAGTTATCTGTCGATTTCTGGAACTGAACAACAGCTGTTTTTGCATCTCTATCATGCATTCTCAGGACAAGAATTTTTGTCTACATGCAGGATCCATACCAGCTCTTAGTCTATGACGATATGTAACCAATTTCATAATATGCATGAATGAAAGAAGCATCCTCCATACCTTGAATATTCCGCAAGTTTTCCTCACTAAAGGACAAAGCTAAATCTACAAAAGTAGAGCCTTTCCTAATCCTGAGTCTTGCCAGGTTCTGTGATTCTGGGGAAGCTCGCCCTTTCCCACCCATGTACTTGCATTTCCTTTGGAAATCAGATGAGTGAAATTCAGAGGAAATTCTTACTCTTTACACACCGTGGCAACATCAACCTATGTGACATAACCAGCTGGAGAGCTCCTATTTGTCATGTCCAAATCAGAGCATCCCTTTTCATGGAAACCAAAGAGGACCACAAATAACTCATTCCGTGGTATCGATCTTAGTGCTGGATTCATAGAGATGTATGCATGTTCTATAGACTCTTGCTGTACTAGTCATCTGGTATCTGCTCCAGGTAATAGCAGCAGCTATTCTTTGTCTAATAGTCTCCTTTTGGAATAAAGAAGTCTGAGAAACATTGGCCTCATGGCAACATTATCAATAATTCTAAGTCACATGTGTTCCTGCTCATACTGAATATACTCTACAAAGCTCCATCAAAACATTCACCCATTCTGTGCTCTAGACAATAGTAAAGGTGACCAGACAACTCATTTCAGTTCTCAGTGTACACAGTATTGGGTTCTTAAACAAGGCATTCAGGGGGAAGTTTTGCCTCTATCATCAAAATTACATCATAGATTTCATAAAACAGCAGTGAGTAAGTTCAGATAAAAATGAAGGAAATAAGCAGGTTTTAGTCATCAGGCACCAAGATTCACTGTAATAAAAAGTCTTGATGCACTTATATTTGGTGAGGAGCACCTTCGTAGGTTGTTACTCACTTTTGCTTTCTGCCTTTCATCTGAACAACTTTGTGAAAATGCTATGTACACTTCTGTCTTGACACCAGTGTGAAGTTAAAACCATGCTGCACCCCTACAATGGAAGAGCCATTCTCCCTCCCTAGCCCTAACACTGATTTCAGACTGGCTTGGGAGCCCACACTTTTGCACCTTATCCCAAACATCCACTGTGCCATTAATAACACTTTTACAATCTCTTTATGTATGTGTGGCATCATTTGATCATCTAAACAAAATATGATTGGGGATATCTATTTGTATTTTTAGAGTGCCTGAAACAGAAACATTATGTATCAAATTTCCCTCTTTCCATTAGAGAGTTCAGAGAAAGGAAGAAAAACTCATTCCCTAACATATCCAAAGCAAGATCCACATGGACTGAGCATCATACAGTTGCAGACACTCATACATTAGCTACACAATGATTGCTGTTGCTAGTTAAGTATTAGGATATTTAGCAAATACAAGAAAGAACAGAATAATATTATTGCCTTTTTACAGAACTACAGCAGGTATGCTGAGTACAGAAAAAAGACAGCTTGCAGTGTCTCTTTCTGCATTTTGGAAATGGTTGTTTATTTTATTTCTAAATGCATAGTATAGAAACCTGAAAACATTCATTTCTATATTCATTTCCATCCTTTCACTCATTATAACAAATACAAATATGATACTTGAATAATAATCATGTCTATTATGAATTTTGACCCTCTGAAACAAACATTATTTGCATATCTATCTTTAGAATAATTTCCATCCACCGGTTAATTGCTAATCAGGTGGACCCATGGGGACTCCATATCCAAAAAGAAGAGGGAACAAACTTCTGCTGAATTTTGCTTGTAATAATGAGGAGAAAACAAAGAAGCTTGCAAGGGCAAAGTGATCTTTTATCAGTAACTATAATGTTTTAATTCACAGATGACATTGAATGTAATGACTATTATGCCATTCAATAAATTTCAAAGTGCATCATTTCATACCATTTTCAAATTTTATGTCTTCCTAGGGGGTCTGCATGCTTAAAAGTGTCACTAAAATTATAGAGCTTTTTTTTCATTATCTTGATAAAAAAGGAATTCAGATGAACTAAGAATATCCCTTTGTTTTTCCTCAATGGTCCACAGTTCTTCAACGAGTCAGTTAAACTTTGTGTTGCCCTCAAGTTCTGGGTAAGTGAAATCTATGCAAATTCCAGCAGTTTGCTTGCTGTGGGCAGTGCCTGAACTCTTACCACACAGCGGGAACTGACAACCAACTGTGGATTCAGGACCAGTGTCCGATGCAGCTACAGCTTCCACCTCTGCTGTGAGATGATTCTCAGACGACAGAAGTTTTCCAGATGAGAAGTCATGTGATTTCTCCTGGGGAGCATCCTATGCAGAAATTGCTGTAAGGTCCTGATATTAAATATAAAAATACAGATTCACACAGAGTGCCATGCTGGGAGGCAAAGCCTGTTTACCAGGTGAGACAGATGAGGTCTCCGACCTAAAATGCCCACTCTGCTCCTATTCACTGCTGGAGTAGTCTTGGCCCTACCAGTTTCTCCTCTTAGAACATTGACTTGCTGTCCTTCCTACCACAGTCCATGGTAAGATAATTTCATAATCTTGTATCTGAGAGAGAGAACCAGTTAGAAATCACAGGTTATATGTCTTGTATGCAAGGAGACTCCTCTCTCCTCTTTAAAGTTTCTTACATTTTTCCCTAGGGTAGGTTGATCTCCTTCAATCACATATTTCTTTGTTTTTTTTTTGTTTGTTTGTTTTTTTTTGTTTTGTTTTTTTTTAAAAGGGTAATACTTATATTTATGAAAGAAGCATCTAATTTGGGTCAGTTCCTCTAGTGTTATGATTTTGTTATGAAGTGTGCCCTGCAAAGGCTCATCTGCTGAAGGGCTGGTCTTTGATGCATGCAGTGTACAATGGGGGTCTTTAGAAAGTGATTGGAAAGGGGCAGTCTTCCCATGGACTTGAACGAAGCATTGTACATCAAGTTGAGGTAGGACCGAATTCTTCTCCCTGCATTAAGGCTGGGCAAGGTAATCCAGCATGGAGAACAGGTTCCCAAAAGCCAGCTAAGCATCATGGACAGGTCCTGATCTCACTGCTAGGAGTCTAGAGGATGGGGAGAGGGATGGATTTGAGGGAGGGAAACTGAGGTTGGTATGTAAAATAAATGAAATAATGTTAATTAAATTTTAAAAAATTTTAATTAAAAAAACTATTTTTATTTCTGTGAACCTTTTATAATTTCCTCTTTATGTTTTAAGTTCTGAATTTTCAGCAGACTGGTAACACTCCTGAATAACAATGGGCAGAACTTACAAATAAAAATTTATTTGTTTATCTATTTAAAAAAAAGAAAGTGATTGGAATACAAAGGTTCTTCCATCATTGATGAGTAAATACCATTGAAAATTTCAAATTCTGAAAAGGATTTTGAGATGAAACTATCAGAAGTGGACCTAGTTAGGGGACGTGTGTCACGATGTTTGCCCATCCATGTCCCTTCCTATCACTCATTCTGCTTCCTAGCTAGCACAAGGTGGGAAGATTCATATCCTTGCTGCCATGATTTCTTCTTTGAAAGAGACCAACAACTGTGAATCAAGCTGACCAGGTCTGAACCCCCTGAAACTATGAGTAAAAACACATCCTTCCTCTTTGCATTTGCTCTCTCAATTATTTTTTTTAATACCGACAAAAGTCTAATTAGTACAACTCAATTAATTTTCCACAATATAATAGGATGCTTCAAAAATAGACAACATCTTTTTCCTGATTAATATTATTAGCATTAAGTTTTGACTCTATGAAGTCATTTGATTACTGGAGTGATAGAAGAAGATGAATACGTTGGGTTTTCAAATTCTACACGTATTCTTTGAGTAACAAGGTAGTTTACAGAACTGCCTGCTATTGATCTTTTTTTTTTTAAAGTGCGTATTCCAAACTGGGAGGTGAAATTAGCTTTACTTATCCCGTGACAAAATATCTGATGGAAAAACTCAAGAGGGGAGGGAATTATTTTTGCTCACAGACACAGCAGGGTAAAGGCATGGTTGCTTGGGCCCATGTGCTGGAGAAGTCCATCACTGCCACAGGAACACAATACAGGGAAATTGCTTTACCCTGATGGGCAGGAAGCAGCATGACAGAAGAAGACAGGGTTCATGTATAATCTTCAAAGATATTTACCTGGTTGAATAATCCCTCCAAATAGTCAAATTTCCTGAAGTTTGCAGAACCTCCTAAGCCTGTGGCTGGCACTTCCCATCCATACCACAGCATTCTT
This sequence comes from Peromyscus nudipes, assembly GCA_902168325.1. Classification (NCBI taxonomy): domain Eukaryota; kingdom Metazoa; phylum Chordata; class Mammalia; order Rodentia; family Cricetidae; genus Peromyscus; species Peromyscus nudipes. The sequence goes on along the minus strand of CABHPH010140698.1, from coordinate 52,488 downwards.
TCCTGAGCATCAAGAAGTCATATTGCAAGATGCATTGAGTTAATCTCCAAGACGGTCCAAATCTTAAGAGTAGCTTTGTTCTAAAGCCTGCATTTGTTCTCTTCTGAGACAAGGCAAATAGCTGTGAGATCCTTCCTGTAAGGTAAAAAAAAAAAAAATCAAATTAGAAATTTCCCAAAGACAATGACACAGGCAGGGCAAACACTCCCATAACAAAAGAGCAAAGTGGGACAAAGAATGAGAAAGAAGACCAAAGCAATTCTGAAACCTAGTAGGAAAAAAAAAGTAAAATTTGTAGCTCTGTATGCAATCTATTGGACACTTCTTATAGTGTTGAAAAACCTTCACTGGCTGCAGGAAGCAGTACCCTATGGGCTTGCTCTTTGTGGTACCCGCATTCTCCTATGCTACTTCCATTATTTTGCCTGTAGCTTCCCTTGACCAATATTACATGTCCCTGATACATTTTAAACCCGATGACTCTGTTGCAGCTTAGGTCTCACCTTGACCGTGTCATTTTTCCTCATCTTAGTGGCTGGCTGCAGGAAATCTGGCTCAGCCATATGTTGCCTGGTCTCTTGGACCTTTCATTAAAAATCCCTGTGGGGGCTGTCCTTGGCTCTTTTGCATTCTGTACTCCTGCAAAAATAACAAAAATAACAACATGGAGCTGATGCCAAGGTTTCCCAGCAACCTGAGCAATGTCCCAATCCATGTGGAACATGTCTACATTGGCTGTAAGCAATTCAGTATTTGAACATGATGAAATAAATCTTGAAGCATCACTTTCCTAGCTTTCTGTTTGGGGCCAGGGTGTTCCCCAAACAATATCTTCTCAAGACAACATCTTGGAAATGGGCGGGGTATGTTCAATTCTAAAGATGCCATCAAAATATCTTCATTTTTTTCCAATGCTAAGTTGTTGTCAATTTTCCCTAAGAATCATGCCTTCTCCAGTTCCATTTTGTACAGACTTTTCTGGTCAAACAGTTTTTCTGTTCTTTCCACTCTTCACTCCAAATTTTCAGCTTAAACCTGACCCAAATCAGCCAGCAACAGCTATGCTAAAACATGAATATTGGAGTGACTTGAAAGTTCCTCTATCAGGGTAATTACACATTTTCTTTTAAACACAGACTCATCATCATGGCACACTGACACCAGGTGGACTTATTTGTTGAATGACTGTGAGTCTTACTTATATTTTAAGACAGCAAATAAATTTCAAGGGCTCATAATATTATCTTATTGATATTACAGTTACCTATGACCTAGAAGTTCTTTGGGATTGGTAAGATGGCTTAGTGGGTAAAGGCACTAGCCAAGAACCTGCCTGACTGAGTTTGATCTTCAGAACCTACATAGTAGGAGAGAACCAATTCCCACAAGGCGTCCTCTAATGTTCACATTTTCATGGTGGCATGTGTGCCGTTGAATAAATAAATGGAATAAAAATTGAAAGTTCTTTACAAAAAAAGCTTTAAACATTCTTAAAACTGGAAGGCAGCATTGTTGAGAAGCTTAACTTTCACTTCTGAAGATGATTGAAAGTACAAATAAACACGTAGCTGAGAGCCTTGGAAGGGTTATTACGGCAATGATTTGGTTTGACAGTTGTTAAATTGAAACTGTAGTGTTTTTTTCCAATAAATGTTTATCAGGCAAATTTAAAGACAAATTAATGCTTTGTGAACCTTTAACAGTAAAATTAGCATCAGTTATGTAGGCAAAGACAAACAGAAAAAAAATAAATCTGTTACTTTGGTGAGTTTTAATCCACTTAAAGACAGAATGTTATTAATAATTCATGTTGTTACCATCATAAAGTTGATAATAATAACATTTACTTTGTTGATACTTTTTTGATTTCCCAGTGGATTAATTATACATTGTTATTATTGGAAGAAAGAAAAAGATATGCATTCTTTGCTATTAGCTAGTCTGTGATTTGAATCCATATTTCTGTGTCTCCGTAGTTCCTGTGGGGCTGTAGTTGACAAGTCTCTATGCCTCTGCAATTCCTGTGGGGTTGTCATTTCCTGTCTCTGTCTCTGCAGTTCCTGTGGGGCTGTAGTTTCCTGTCTCTATGTCTCTGCAGTTCCTGTGGGGCTGTAGTTTCCATGTCTCCATGTCTTTTAAAGGCCTGTGGTTTTATAATTGCATCATACACGGTGGATTTGATTTGCATTGATTATATTTCCTCATGTTTCTCACATTCTTCAGCTCTGGACGTTTGGATCTGTTGTTCTTCAAAGGATTTTCCACTCCCGACCTAGTCCATGCCCTTCCTCTAATCACATTCTGTACCTAGAACAACCTTATTTCTCTGGTGACATTACCCTAGTTTTAAAAGGCAATTTTTGATCTTCACAGTTAGAGCTGAAAATACATCTTCTGCATAACTAGAATTAAGTTTTATTCTTTATGTAGCTCAGGAAACACTCAATTTCCCTTTTGCTATTTATATTTTTCATGTGATCAGCAAAAATGCAAGATTTCAGACTACAAGAATTATAACTTATCCAGATATGTATCTGTCAGGAGACCTGGCACAACAGAATAACAACATTGTGTATTTGTAGAGTATCATACAATTTGTGAAACATCATCTTTAGAGTTGACAAAATGACCCAGTAGGTAAGGGAACTTGATGCTGAACCTGAAACCTTGAGTTCCAATTCTTAAAGCCACTTGGTCTAAGGAGATAACCAGATCTTGAAAATTGTCCTCTGACCTCCACACTTGCACTGGGACAAGGGAGCCCCCACACTCATTCAGACCCTTAGTATCCTACAAAGTGAATAAATAAATTAAAAGCGTTTTTAAAAATAAAGGGATTGTAAAGTAGATTGGAGATCTAAAAGATTTCCTAGACATGCTGAGAAATTCGAGCTACTTCATACATATTGTTAGTAAAATTGTAACCAAAGAGACAAGCATCAAAAGCCCAGGGGCTGGACTGGTATGAAGCCTGCTATGCAGGAGGAATGGAGTTTGGATCCCCAGCTCTTTCCCCTTCCCCTCACTTCCAATAAATGATGGGCAGATGAGGTGGCCTAGCTGTAATTCCAGTACCTAGAAGAGGAAGAAAAATTGAAGTTGGGGAATCTTCACTGTACATTGGCTAAACAGAAGAGCTGAAGTGGTGTGCTCTGTGTTCAGCATATGTCTCCGCCTTGAATATATAAAATGGAGAGTGATGGGGAAGACATCCTCCTTCAACCTCAGGATTCCTCTTAGAAGCACACACGTGCATAAAAATACATATGCATCTGCACACATACACACACACACACACACACACACACACATGCACGCATGCACGCATGCACGCACATGCACCTTTTTTGAGAATCAGTTGTGTGTATGCTCATCGGGTTTTATCTGGGATCTCTTTTCTGTTTTATTTCAAAACTTTTCTGGTTTGATATTACCATAGTTTTATAGTATATTTTATAGTCAGATAGATGATACCTCCAGCATTCTTCTTTTGATTCAAGATTATTTTGCCTATTTGCATTCCTTTGTTCCCCTGTATGAATTTAAAAATTGCTTTCCCTAGATCTCTGAATAAAGTCATTGTTATTTTAGTGAATATTGTATCATAGACCACCATGAGAAGTATAAATATTGTAAAAATATAAATTATTTCAGTTCATTAACATAAAATAACTGCATTTTCTGTCCCCGTTAATGTCTTTTCCCAGATTTGTATGATTTTTCTCTAGAAATTCCATTGATTCCCCTTGCTTAAACTCACTCACAAGTGTTTTGGATTTTGATGGCTAGTGTGCATTGAAGCCCTCTCCTGATTTCTTTCTTAGCAGTGAGCTGAACAAAAACACACAAACAAAAACCCAGACATGCCTAAGTGGAGGGGAAAAGACCATGAGGTCTCAACCCTAACCAAAGAACTATAGGCAGCTGAAGATCGCTGAGAGCAGGAGAAATAGTTTTCCTCAGGGAAGAGCACACAGATTGGTTTTCCAATACCAAATGGTCAGCCTTGAAAACACACATATGAGTAACGTCACATAGACTCACAGACCATGTAATGTATGCACTTGTAATAACATATGATGAAAAGGGAGGCCCTGGGTTTGAAAGAGAGAAAGGAGAGATGTATGGGAGGATTCTGTGGGAGGAAAGGGAAGTAGGAAATTATGCCATTATATTACAATATCAAAAATAATACAAAAAACTTTTAAATGGTACTGATTTTCATTTCAACTTAATTTTGCTCAATTTGTTAATCATTGCTAGTCACTGAGTGAAGTCCTTACAGTGCTGTATACAGAATAATGCCATTGGCAAGCAGGAATAATTTTATCTCTACCCTTCTTAATTGTATGAATTTTACTCTGCTTGTTATCAATTACTCTAGCTAACCTTCTAGTGTTGCATTAAATATGTGTGCCCAGAATCCTTTCCTTGTCCAGATCTCTAGGGAGACATTATCAGGGTTTTTTTTTTCCTAGTTAAGTGGGAGGTGGCTGTTAGCCTTCAGCTACTGTTTCCCCACAAAACAGGCCAAGGACTAGCGGGCATGTCAGAAATCAACTTAGATGTTTCTTCTGTTTGCTTACTTACTGTCAGAAAGAGAAGCAATGGGTTCTGTCTCCTTTTAACTGTTTGCTCAATTCTGTGCTGTGAAGGTGTATCCAAATCTGCTCAATCTATCTTGAGCAAAGTGATAAAATACGGTGACCTTTAGCTGGCTTTCTCATTTTTGACTGAAAAATGTTTCCTTTAGTTACATCATCAGAGCTTCTTTGCTTAGGCCTCTTCTCCTGTGATTCATCTCAGGAGTCTTGCAGTGGGGCTACCTTATTCTGGGTTGGAATAAATGAGAAGGAAGCAAATGCAACCTGAGCCTCAGGGTGATGTTGGAAGAAACCAAAGAGAAAAATCACAACATTACAATGATACAGACACATAGACATATTCTTTGTTTTCTTATGACAGATATTAACAGTTATTAATATATATTACATCCATCTATAAATATTTGTATATAAAGTATATATTGTAGTAATAGTGACCTTATAATAAAACACTTCTCATGCTTTCTTTGTGTACCCCATGAGGTTGCTGTCATTTATCTCAATTATTCATTTCTACAGTCAACTAATACACCAATGTGCTTATGACTTCAAGCAGACAGATTTGAATTATACTTTTCTAAGTATGAGCAAGCAAAAATATTTTACTGTGCATCTTAGTCATTGTTCTGTTGCTGTAAAGAGACACCATGACCAAGTCAACTCTTACAAAAGAAAGAGTTTAGTTGAGGTTTGCTTAGAGTTTCAGAGGTTTAGTCCATTATCATCATGACAGAGGACATGGCAGCAGGACTGTGTGATGCTGGAGAGGTAGCTGAGAGCTAAATCCTGAGCTGCAAGGAGAGGGGTGGTGGCTGGAGTAGGCTTTTGAAACCTCAAATCACACTCCCACTGGCACACTTCCTCCAAGAAGACCACACCTCCTAACCCTCGTAATCTTTTAAGGAGAGTCACCCTCTGTAGACCAAGCATTCAGATATATGAGCCTAGGGAGGCCATTCTTAATTAAACCACCGCACTGGGTCTTTATTTTTTACCCCCTGCCACCATCCTTTTGTTCTACAGATTGGGTTTCTGATCTGGTTTCTTTTCCCTCCCTGAAGATTTTCTCTTAGTATTGCCAGAGAGCCTGTGAGCTGTCAGTACATTCTGTTTTTGCTAGTCTAAGTATTTAACCTTTGCTTTGGAAGAATTATGTTTCTGGATATGTAAATCTAGGTTGTCATTCTATGTTTCACTTTTTTTTTTTATTTTAAAACTGAAAATATTTTATTCCACTCTCGTCACTCTTCAGAGCTCTTCTTGTATAGACGCCTCCTTTAAGTATTGCCACTCTCCTGTAGAGAAGAATTAATTTAGCTAGCCTTTTCTTCTTTTTATCTTTAGGTTCCTTAAAGTTTTCATCCCTGTCTTCACTTTTCTGAAGTTAAACCTGACATGGCTAGACACAGACCCGAGGATGTGATCTATTTGCTAATCCCTGGGTTCTGGGGGCCTAGAACATTAAATTCCCCCTCCTCCCCCCGAAGCCAAGTCACTATACAGGCCCTATGTGACTGCCTAATTTGGGTCCAAGACTGAGTCAACTCTGGAATCCATTGACACAGAATAACAGCTTATGTCACAGGGGCATTTACTGTTTCCCTATATAGGGGGTTCCAATGGCTGGGGTACTTCGTTCCTTTCTTTGTGTTGGTGTCCCATGTCACAATGTTCTCAGGTCTCCTTTCCTGGTTTCCAGAGCTCTGCTGCCTGTTGTTTTGACCTTTCTCTGTGGAGAAGAAAGAAAATGTGCTATGTCATCTTCTTAGGATGCCATGGGATTTTACTTTACGGCTTTTTCCATATGGCTAAGATGTTTTCTTTATTTTTTATTATTATGTAGATGATTTATCTTTTAATTGGCATTCATATTATCTATTAACATAATCCATAACTTTATAATTTTAAAGTTATTAGTTTACTATAATTTTAAAGATACATAAAATTAGACATATGAATGTTTTGATATATATTTTGATGTACATACTGCTAAATGTTCAAATCAGTAATCAACATATTATCCAATATTTATCTTTTTTGTGGTAAAAATAATCAAACCTTTTTTTCTTAATTTTTCAATATACATAGTACTTTATCTCTAGCTGTGGTCCTCACGGTGTACAGAACACTGCAGGTTACTTCTCTTGTATAAATGCACATTGGTGCATGTTCATCACCCTTCCCGTCTGTCACTTCTTGCTACTATGAATTCCTGTGGTAACTATAGCTCCACTCTTGACTTCTCAGAGATCAACATTTTTAGATTCTCTGTATGTGATATCATGTGGTGTTTTCATTTTGCACCTTCCTTACTCACTAAACATTAGTACGCATCCCCGTTCTGCCCGTGTCATTGGATGTGACAGTATTTTGTTCTTATTGGTGCTGAGTAGCACTCCATTCCGTAAATACCATGCTTTCTTTATCCTAGTGAGCACATGAGTGGTTTACATCTTTGCTATGATGAACAATGCTGCAATGAGCATAGGTATGCAGACATGTCTTTAAAATATTGATTTCCCTTCTTTTTTTTTTTTTATATGTGCTATACAGCAGTTGCTGGATCCTGTGATATTTAAATTTCCTGTGTGTAAAATCTGTCCTTACCAGTCAATGTGTTATTCAGTTTTCATTTCAGTGGCCCTGTTGGAGGGTTGTGTTCTGTTTTACTGGTCTTTGTTGTCACTCACACATTTCTTCTGCATCACGGATACCACGTTTGCCCCTCATTTGAAAGGTGCTGTACTAATAACATTTATACAGAGTGGTAAAGTCTTGCAAAAGGTCTATGTGTTGGCATCAACCAACCAATCTGTACGGTTATTTAACCCGTAACTGTAGCATTGAAATCTGCATCGTTCTTTCTCATTCTTACAGCTGATCATACCCATTATCAGCTTAATCTGTAGATATAAATTATGCTTTATGAAAACAGGTTTAAATTCTTTAGCCATAATTAAAAGGTCAGTAAATCTGTATTCTTTTCACCTTGAAGGAGTAATCATTGTGATGGCTTATGAGGTCACTAGACTTACGTAAAGAAACGTGAGTATATTTAGTTGCTAAGTGCTTATTTCCATGTGCTGTCATCTACTATTTTTGTACATTTTGGTCATTTTAAGTGAAAACAGTTTTTGTTTTCTTCTGACAGAAAATAAACATAAGTATTTTTAAGTATTTATTTTCAGTATATGGGACCAAAGGTCTTAACAATTTAGTAATTTCATAGTGATTTTATATTTAAAATTACCTTGCATGTTTATGAATTGTTATGTAGATGAAATATCCTCAGGTCTCACTCTACAGTAAATACATGACAGAGTGAAGCTTTCTAAAAGTCACTTGTTGGAATGAAGAGTTGACCTTTAAACCATTAAATTGGATATAAATCACAACAATTTGCCTTTTTCTTCACATGGAGTGCATTTTCCTGCAGTAGCTCAGGTCATGCTTTGTGATACCATGCTGTGTTCTCTCCTCTGGGCACCCCGGGAGGGACTCTATGGTACAACTGACTTGTGAGGTCTTTTTCTTCCTTCCTTTCTTTCTTTCTTTCTTTCTTTCTTTCTTTCTTTCTTTCTTTCTTTCTTTCTTTCTT
>CABHPH010140698.1:0-40942 GCA_902168325.1 Peromyscus nudipes | reverse complement strand
ATCTATCTATCTATCTATCTATCTATCTATCTATCTATCTATCTATCTATCTGTCATCTTTGCTTCTGTAATTAACCCCTCAACCAAACTCCTGTTTACAAGCCAGATAAAACTCATTCACCACATCAGAGTTTGACATAATCATTGCTTTGTTCAGTTGTGGGTTCCCTTTCTGCCTTTCTGGGGTGAATAGATTTGGGCACATGTGTGTGCATGTGTACACACAATATCTTCCTGGAAAAGTCTCTGCCACACAGCAGGGACAGCTGTGTAGCAGATGACGGGGGAGTCTCAGGAGTGTGGAGAACCTCTTTGGCTCACATGTAAGCATATCCATCAAAGGTCCATTTCTTTTGTACACAAAAGGCAATGATACTATAGTGAAGAGAGTTCTGGCAGACAGAGGACATTCATACAAAACAGACTTAGCAATGGAATAAACCATGGGATAGTTGAGCCCACCAGTTCAGTTGACCCACCACTACTTCACACGTTGCACACGGCTACTGGGAGCAAGTTTCCAAGTTTCCAACCCACAGAGAGGCTACTTCAGCTCTTTTTGCCATTGTTGTTGATTTCTACACTATTATTGGTGTTTTATAACAGTATATGAAAAAACCAGGTATTTTTTCTTCCCCTTCACAAATTAGTCTACTTCTATTTATGCAATTTTTATAATATTGTTTTAACTTGTTTCTTTTCCTTTCTCTTCTTACTTGTTCTTTCTTTTTTGATCCATGTATAAATAGAAGTGAAATCTATGAGTCTTTTGAGACCTATTTTTCTTTCATTGACTTCATCTTCTTTCTCCTACTTCTCTTTTCCTTATTTTGTTTTTTTACTTCTTTCACATTGACCCTAAATAAATGTGAACATCATAACACACTGTTTATAGTTTTCGCATTTTCTGTTTTATGATCATTAGTGAGGCATGAATGAGCTTTAATAGATTTTTAAAGATTTATTCATTTATTTTCTGTGTGTGTACCTGTGTGGATGTGTGCACCATGGTGTGTATGTGGTGGTCTGAGGAAAACATTTTTTGGTTCTCCCCTTCCATCTTGGTTTTGGCCAGGGTCTCTCTTACAGTTTCTGTCCCAACCCTTTAAACAGGAGCTTCCAGATATTTCTCCTGCCTTTGCCTCCCATGTTGCCATGGAAGTGTTGGGATTACAGACACAAGCCACCTTATCTTTCAATGGCTTAAGGTGCTTTTCTCTATATCATGTGGTTTGATGTTGCTGCAGCTTTCGCACCCTGAAAGCTTCTAGTGACAGAGCCATTGTATGTAGGTTGCTCAATAATAAGATCCTCACGTAAAACCAGGCATGATATCCTGAACAACAGATATTAAAATTGCAACACAGAAACACAAGGAACATGAAGGGGCAAGTCAGCACACATTCTATAAAAGATCATACTAAATTAAATTAAAAGCTACTAAATTAAAAGATAATGAGACAGATAAAATGACAGAGGGATAGCTCAAAATGTACTCGTGAGAAGGATCAATGACCTCAAAATGAATGCAAAAATGCAGACAAATTCATTCTGGACTTTGGAAAGATAAGTCAGAAAAATGGATGAAAACCTTGGCAACATGGCTGAAACTTTCAGAAAAATCGAGAATAAGAAACAGGAATGTTTGGGAATCAACTCCTCAATGAGTCAAATAAAAACAGTGTAAAGTGTTTCCAATAGAGTGACTAATAAGTAGAAAAATATATCAGGGATGAAAGAAAATTTGAAATAGTCATATTCAAACATCAATGACAAAAATAATTAGCCTGAGCATGGCATGCTCCAAAATTTGGAATATGATCAGTAAAGAACACCTAATAATCCATAGGAGAAAAGGAACTGAGATAAAAGTTTAAAGTCATAGAGGAGATATTCAATAAATAATAGCAGAACATTCTCCAACATAAATAATAAAATAAATGGATATCAAATCAAGAGGCACTTACAATCCTCATATGGACATGACTGGAGAAGAAACTCACCATGACATACTGGAGTTGACATGTCAAAAATATCTGAAAGAAGCTGCTATCAATTTTTAAATACAATTAAAAAATTGTAAAAATACAATTGTATTTAAAATTTACAAATTTAATTGTATTTAAAAATTTATTTTCCTCTTAATCTTTGTTTTGAATTATTGTTGTTGTTGGAAAGTACATGGGGAGGTCAGAGGACAACCTCATGGAACTGCTTCTCTCAGATAAAGAGCCCAGATTTAAATTTCTGTTTGTATAGATACAGATGTATGTGTGTTTACATGTGTATATATTCATATAGGGCATAGAATTGAAATTTGAACATGAAAGGGGGGGAGAGAACTGAAAGGGTCTACGAGGAGAGCAGAAGGAGGTAGGATGGAGTATAGTGTATATGTGACCAGGAAGCAGAGGAAAGGCTGCGTTGTAAGCAATGCAGTCAGCCAAAGAGGAGAAAGAGCAGTGTACAATGACATACATGTATGAAAATGTCATAATGAAACATATCATTTCATACAATAACTAAGAATATTCTAAAAATAAATATATAGGTATCATCTTTATAAAAATCATAAACCTCTGTGCTCACAAATCAAGTCTTAAATATCCCTTTAAGCCATGCTTTAAATTTATTTCTGAGGGTTATGCTTTCCTCCTCAAGTATAATAAGGACCAAGGCCATTAACTGAACTCCCTAAATTTTAATTTTTTTCCCAATTAAGAACTAATTGGAGGTGCAGAGTTCCTAAGAGCTGAACTATTTAAAGTATTTAAAGCATCAGTTTATACTAATTTGAACTTGAGCTCCAACAGATTGTCAGAAATCTTATCTGATTTGCTGAATGGTCATGGGATTATCCAAATATACTTTGTTTAAATAAAAGAAAATTTCTGGTGGTAACCATAACTACATTTCCCTAGAAGAAATTAAACCAGCAAGCAATCTGCATGTGAGTCAAGATCATAGCATGAATTACAAAGAAGATACATTCTCGGTATGGAATTAGTCAGAATTTGAAAGACTCCAGGAGATCTGCAGGCATCAGTGAAATTTTCTTGTGAAATCACATCTTAGAATCTGGCCAAAGTTATCATCAACTTGAGGTCCAAATAAATCCCCAGCTCTGGACAATGTGATGCTTTGAACACATCTCAAGAATACAATGGCACTATTGAAAAATTTCTTTGTAAGATTTTGAAAAGGTGAACTGATATAAAATTTGTTCAAAGGACACTGGTAGGACATGACATTTTGAAGCTGTCAGCTTCAGATGCAACTAGAAGCCAATTCACGTGACCTCTGTTTGACTCTTGCCTTCTGAAATTTGTCTTGTAACCCAAGGGTCAGCAAGGGTCAGCCAGGAGGCCAGGTGCAAGCCCTCACCTGTTTGTGTGAACAATTACACAAAGCCTTAGTCATTGTTTGCATATTGTCTACGGTCACTGTCATTCCACAGAACATGATTGACCAGTTGCTGTAAAACCAACCTAGTGCACAGATATTGAATATCTATCTTTCTTTTGCATTAAAAAAAGTCAAATCTTTTTTTTTTAATCTTAGCTTAATAAACAATCAGCAATCAGAGAGGAAGTGGTTTACAAAATGAAAGCCTTGGGAAGATTCTCACAGGGGGAAATGTGTGCAGATCTGACCATTTGATCAAGACGACTGAGGTGCTCTTTCCTAAAGAAAAACAAGGAAACCTCATAGTAAGGGCTTTGTGCATTAATGAGAATGCAGATTCAGCATAAAACCTCCAGAAATCCTGGGAAGTATGACCTTGAGCAGGAGAACAAAGATGTTTCAGATGTGCACACATGATAGAATTTGTGTCCATGTCAATATTAATGAGAAGATTAAAGTGTCCCAATGGAGGTTCAGCTTGCTCTCATCCTAAGACCATCATGGACACTATGGTGTGATGCCTATTAGCTTGGTCCAGTGGGGGGAAAAAGTGGAAGCATTGGGAACATAAGGATTTTCAAAATAGCCAGGAAGTTTTCTTACAGTATTTTGATATATAATAAGTCAAAAATGGCCTTCACAGGTATTTTTATTTACTCTGTAAACTAAAAGGCTAATGGAACATTTCTGCTTTTAAATAGATATTCCCCTTGGTTATTGCCATGAAATTCTTGACCTTTATTTTAAATTGTGACACAGAGTTTCAGATTAATTTGTTTGATATACTTTTTTTTGTTGTTACAGCTTTCTATTCTGTGAGTCCTAATATGTTTGCTTCCTATTGGCTTGTTTGATTGTTAATTTTGTCTCACATAAAGTCTTACCTGGTAGTTCACACTGTCCTCAAACCTGAGGTCCTCATGCCTCACCTCACCTGCACTGAGATTGCAGCTGTACAAGGTCATATCTGGCTCCTAAGTATAATTTCTTTTTAAATGCTCAATATAAGAACATGCACTATATTAATGCACATGCTTTCAAGCCTGTGTGGAAATGTACAGTTGGTCAAATTTACTCAGCATCTATATTCTGTGAGACGCTTATTCTACCACCAACCCCTGACAGGAGTTAAGAATGAAGTCGCTAACTCTCTATGGCTCTTCCAAGATTTTGTCTTCCTTTTCCACGTGTATCAGATGCAGCTTTATTCTTCTACCTTCTGATTTTAACTATAAAGGGATTCTAACAATCCTCTTAATCTATCCTATCCCTGTGAGCATTTACTAAAATAATCTCTGTTATCCCAGCTGGGTAATCATATAAACAGCAACCTAGATACTACTATGAAGGTATTTTACACTAGTAAGAAAATTCCCAGATCAAGTAACCTTAAGATAACAAAGATTAGCCTACAGGTGGGACCGAGGAGAACAGATTAGTCTTTCAAAAGTGGCAAACAGTAGAAGAGGAGGTTAGAAGCACACAGAGCACCAGAGAACTCTGGTCATCACTGTTGCTTTGGGGACTGAGTGGGTCATATGCAAGAAGGAACAACCCCAAGGAGTGGCGAGGTCTTTAGTTGACAGCCAATCAGGGATCAAGGACTGTACCCAGTACTCCAATGAAGGAAACTCTGTCCACTATCTGAAAGACATTGGCTTATTCTTTACCAGATTCCAGGTTAGAGTCCAGATCTATCAACATATATATATCCTTGGCTTCACCTCAGCTGGGGTCCCAGTGCAGCCCAAACATGACAACCAGACATGGAATAATTGGTTACCTGTTCCTTCAAGCTCTTATGAGACTTTGCAAGTTACCACTTCCCTTTCATTACTGTATTCTTAGTGCCTAGAATTGTGCTTGATATATAAGCATTTCAGAGACATTCTCAATTAACCTAAATGATATACTATACATTGTGTGAGGCACTTTAACTCTACACACTTACTCTCAGTATTTAAGAGTAAATTCCCTTGAATTAAAAAGCTTGAGGGTTTAGATGAGATATCCATGAGTAAATTGGGGGTGAGGGGTGGGCAATGGAGGGTAAAGGATGAGGGATGAGAACATAAGGAAACAGGATGATCGAGCTGGAACAGGGATGAGTGGGAGAGCAAGGAAAGAGATACCATGATATAGGGAGACATCATGGGGATAGGGAGAAACCGGTACTAGGGAATTTCCACTGAATCCATAAGGATGACCCCAGCTTAGACTACTAGCAATAGTAGAGAGAGTGCCTATACTGGTGTACTCTGGTAATCAGATTGGTGAATACCCTAACTGTCATCATAGAGCCTTCCTTTAGTAACTGATAGAAGCAGATGCAGAGATCCACAGCCAAACACCAGGATGAGCTCGAGGAGTCCAGTCGAAGAGAGAGAAGAGGGATTCTATGAGCAAGGACAATCAAGATCACGATGGGGAAACCTACAGAGACAACCAAACCAAGCCTCCACAGGACTGGACTAGGCCCTCTGCATAAGCTAGACAGTTGTGTAGCTTGATCTATTTAAGGGGCCCCTGGAAGTAGGATCAGGATCCATACCTGGTGCATGAGCTGGTTTTTGGAGCCTTGCACAACCTTGGTGCAGGGGGAGGGGCTTGGATTTGCCTCAACTAAATATACCAGGCTCTGCTGACTCCCCATGGGAGGCCTTAACTTGTCAGAGAAGGGAATGGGAGGTGGGTTGTGGGGATTGGCTGAGGGGGGGGAATGGAGGAGGGAAGAGAGGGGGATCTGTGGTTGGGGTGTAAAATGAATAAATAATTTCTTGATAAAAATATAAAATTAAAAAAAGCTTGAAGGTTAAACATGTGGGGAATCAATCTATCTAAAAATCTTCCACAATCTCCTCTCAATTTTTCTTGAACGCTTGAATGGAGCCATTCACACACCTCCAAATGTATCAATCTTTTTTAAAAAAGATGAATTGATTATCAGACACTGAATACTTAACTGACTGCATGTTTTAGTGCACTTTTTGTGACACAAATTAATTTGCAATGGAGGCAGGGATCCTCTCTCTAAGTTAATTAGTCATGGCCAAGTGTCAATTATCATTTTAAATAGGAAAGCAAAAGACTTACAGTGATATCTACCATAGTGTTCTTGAGTGATCCTTAATTCTTATTTGGTAGTGTTTCTTTCTATAAAAATAAAAATAATTCTACCCACATGGGTCTCATCACTAAAGACTCTGAATCAATAATAGTAAGTTTTACCATCTCCAGAATTTTATTCCCCACACTTTCTTTCCAAACACTGCAGGGTTTTCTATCTACTCTTTCTTTGTACTCGAAAGAAGGTGAGCTTCCGAGATATTAAGTAGCTCTAGGTCAGGAGAAATGAATTGTTGAACCTACAATTCTAGTGTAATTGTAACTCTGATCTTTCTGCTTTGCCACATTTATTTTTGTCAGAGAGATGCATGTAGATTAAATGTACCCATGATTATTGTGAATTCATATAGTATACAATATTTGCAGTGTTTGATCATGAACGACTTCATATGAGAAATGTTAGGTGGACTAAGTTGTAGGAATGAAAAAGAATCAAGATTGCAAAGCAAATGAAAGAGACTTACTTGTTAACTTACAAAACCAAACAAGACACAAACAATTAAATAGAAACATAAGATGCTTAAATGATTAATACCGGCATCGTTATGTTATCCTTTCTCAGTCCCTTACTGTCAATATCCACTTACCAAGACTGTATCGCACACCTGGCATTGAGCCCTCAACAAACCAGGGAGGTATTTTTGTTTTGTTTTGTTTTCTACCTAATCTGGAGGTTATTTGGCCAAGACTTTGAGTAAGATATTGATGGAGAAATGAGGCCGGAAGTTGAATTGCTGTTGGTCTTATGAAGAAAAAGACTAAAGAGAGAAGGAATGAAAGCTGAGGACTATTCCAGCCTTAAAAAAGAAAGAAAACCAAAAAACAAGCGAAAGTGCTGAAAATGGATGCAGACGACAGTTTTGTTTGCCTGAGGAGCTCATGGAGGCACACCACTGTTGCATACTAGGATGCCTTGTCGGGCTGAGGACATGGCAAGAGCTGTGCAAAAGAATCAGGCATGTGCTTACAGTGACCTGTAGGCCACATTCAGAACACTGAAATTTATGAAGTGTGATGGAAGGGAGTTCCAGAGGTAGGGTTTTTAATGTGTTCATTCACTCATTCAACAGCGTTCACCCAAGTCCTGCTTTGTGTCCTGTGTGCCAGACCCTGGCTTGTGTGGGTGAGAAGCCGTGGACCTTAATGAATTCATCACTTTCAGGGGCCTTTTCCTCATGGAGCTTATTACCGGGATTGATGGTTTTGAAAGGTCATTCTGGTGTAACATAAATAAAATTTGTAGCAAAGAAAGATGGGACAAAGGGACTGGAGTAGGAAGCAAACAGGAGCAATTGCTAGAGCCAGAGACTTGGGATCTAACAGGATGTCAATGGTGATAAACAGGGAGATACGCTGGATGTTGGAGGCATTTTGACCCAACTTCTCTTTGCAAAGCTCCAATGAGGGCTCGCACTATGTTATCATCACTCTATCTCTGATGCTTTCCCAGCAACTTAACTTCTGTAAATTATCGCTTTCCCCCATACCATTGATTTAGGGTGCTTATTTTTGTTAGGGTCTCATGTCTCCCAGTCTGGCCAAGATCAACAAGCTGAGTATGGTCGTGACCTAATAATCCTCCTGCTTTGACTGCCTGAGAGAGGCGATTACAGGTGTGGACCATCAACCCCAGTTCTCTGTGGTGCTTCGGGTCTTGGGACTCAGCTGCTAAGAGGACTTGCTGCTTTTGCAGATAACAAGGGTTTCTACACCCACATGGTAGCTTACATCCACTTGTAATGCCAGTTCCAGGGGATTCAACACATTCTTATCAGGCATGGACTTGTACACATATAAACATGCAGGCAATTACTAATATATATGAAATAAAAATAAAATAAGTATTGTTTTTAAGAATGGAATCTAGGTGGATGTGGCGATTAAGCCAAGGAGGAAGCAAACAGGAGCAATTGCTTGAGCCAGAGACTTGGGATCTAACAGGATGTCAATGGTGATAAACAGGGAGATACGCTGTTATGTTATGTTATTTTAAATCAGCTCCTACCCACTGAGGGCCAACCCCAACCTGATGGCAAACATTCTTGGTTCTAAGGAACTACCCATACCTGCTCAGCTAGTATTTGTGACTGAGTGTTGGTGAATTCAGGCCATTTTCCTGGTATTTTAAATTTATATAAACTTTTTTTCTCTGTGTAACAAATGTTTTTCCTTTTAGGACTTTTTTTTTTCCTACATGGGCACAATCAGTTAAATATGAGGCTGTTTGGCAATGAGAGGCTGTTCAATCCAGAAGTATTTGCTAGTCGACTAAAACGATAGTCTGCTGGCCTCTGTCCTACATGAACACCCACCATCCTAGCTATTTTAGCATTTGTTTTTATACCATGGGATTTGGTTTTGTTCAAGTTTTATATGTAAATATCCTTTCTCCTTCTTCGTGTGTTAAGGGAAAATGTTTAAGTAGTAGCTTGAATTATCTTCTCTTTGAAAGAAAAATGCAAACAAATTTGCTTGTTATTTCATTTTCTCAAGTTTTTCTTTTAGATTTTCCAGTTTTGTGGAATAGAGATTTTTGAAGTATGACCTGATGATTCTCTGGATTTCCTCAATGTCTGTTGTTATGTCCCCCTTTTCATTTCTGATTTTGTTAATCTGGATGCTCTCTCTCTGTCTTTTGGTTAGTTTGGATAAGGGCTTGTCTATCTTGTTGATTTTCTCAAAGAACCAACTCTTTGTTTCATTGATTTTTTGTATTGTTCTCTTTGTTTCTATTTTATTAATTTCAGCTCTCACTTTGATGATTTCCTGGCGTCTATTCTTCCTGGGAGACTTTGCTTCTTCTTGTACTAGAGCTTTCAGGTGTGTAGTTAAGTCACTAGTGTGAGATTTCTCCAACTTCTTTATGTGAGCATTTAGTGCTATGAATTTCCCTCTTAGCACTGCTTTCATAGTGTCCCATAGGTTTGGGTATGTGGTGTCTTCATTTTCATTGATCTCTAGGAATTCTTTAATTTCTTTCTTTATTTCTTCCCTAACCCATTGGTGATTCAGTTGAGCATTATTCAGTTTCCATGAGATTGTAGGTTTTCTGTAGTTTTAACTTCATGAGTAAAATTATTTTTATCAGTAAAGATCTTCCCACCTAATCCTAGCACAGTTTGTGAAGCTTAAGAATACTCTACTTATGGTAAGACTAGATATGCCCCAGGATGGTGGAAAAGACATCTCTCCACCTTCGACCACTCTGCCTCTGAAAGCTTTTGCTTCCAACATTCTCTTCTGTCGTCTGCTTCTAAAGGAGACCCTGACTCGGTCTACAGAGGTGGCTTCTTTGGGTACACTGATGTCACTGACTAGAGTGACACTTGTGTTGGGAGCTCATAACATTCGTGTTCTCAGCTTACTGATGCTGGAATGGGCTGTCATGTGTTCCTTGAAGTTAATCCTGTGCTGGGTCCAGGAACAAGAGGATGATAACAGTGTGGACTTCCCTTGGAGAGTACTTCTTCATAAGCTCAGAAGCAGCAGCTTCCCCGTGTCTGCCTTGTGGGTCATTACGAGTGTTTTTTTTTTTTTTTTTGGTGTGTGTGTTTGTTTGTTTGTTTTGTTTTTTCCCCAGTCCAGCTGCCATTCCCTCACTGCAGACTGTAGCCAAGTGTGCTGAAACCTATTTCTTTGACCTTTTATAGACTTCTTCCCTGGACCCCCAGACACATCATCTTCTGTTAAAATCATCCCCTTTTCCTCCCCCTGGAGCTTACCTTACTCATACTGCTGCTGAAATGAGGCTCCAAGCAAAGTGGACCCTTCTCCCCAGGGCTGCCTTTCACCGCAGTCTTGGCAAATTTGTCAATTTGATGCTTCAGTTCTTGGTGTAAGCTTTGCCCAGACTTATCCACCAGCCCCTGACAAAGGCCTTTTTCTAGCTTTGTCCAGGATGAGAGCACTCAAGATCGAGAGGCCCTTGAGCGTACACCGGTGTCTTGAATGTCAGGACCCTTCTTGGGTCCAGCTTGAAGAGTTCATGTTAGTCTTTGCTCTTTACAAGCCATCACCTACCTTAGGAGGGTTTTTTTTTTTTTTTAATCTCAGGATGATCAACACATGACTCCAGATCCCATATGCCCCTGTCCTTGCAAAAATTGTTTTTCTATTGGTTATTTTAAAGTTTCATGACTCATCAAAATACATGCTTCTGAATTTAGAATTTTGATTATCAGAAAGGTAAATACACTAAAAATGTATTGACATTAAGAATGGCATATTGTTTTCTAAATAATTTATCTTTTTACTAGATTAAAAACATTTTACAAGCCGCGAGGCAGTGGTGTACGCCTTTAATCCCAGCACTCGGGAGGCAGAGCCAGGCGGATCTCTGTAAGTTTGAGGCCAGCCTGGTCTACAGAATGAGACCCAGGATAGGCACCAAAATTACACAAAGAAACCCTGCCTCAAAAAAAAAAAACAAGAAAAAATATTTTACATTATTTTTTAAATTATGTCACATTTTTTAAAATTACATGGGATTTTGAGACATATTTCAGTTTTTAATCGTATACCCTCATTTCACCCTCATGTTCCTGTACTCTTTTTTTGCTCTACCCTTTGGTCACCAGGACTCCCTTCCACTTCGTTTTATTGATTTTCCCCTCCTCTCTTTAAACCTCTTTCCCCACTCAGCCTCATGATTATTCCCAATGGGATAGTCATTTATCAGGACCCACAGGTGAGAGAGACAATATGGTATTTGTCTTCCTGAGACTGGGTTTCATTGCTTAATATAGCATCATAAGTACTTTTATATATTGGTATTATAATTTGTTAATATAATGAATGTTTCATTCATTTTTCAGCAAATTTCATGATTTTACTTTTCTTTATGGCTAAATAAAATTTCATTGTGTGTGTATGCTATAGATGTTATATATAATTTCCATTGTCCATTCATCTGAGGTTAGATATTGCTTTTATTTCCTTGCTCTTCTGACGATTGCAGCAATAAGCATGGGTATTCAATTATGTCTAGTAGGATGCAGAATCCTTGTATGCACAAGAGTGGTATATTTTCAGCACACTCTTTAAACAAAAATGGAGGCATTTATTCTTGCCCTGTATTTTACCATTTTCCCCAAAATATGATAAATAGAGACTTGAAAGTTTCTAGCTTTAGGTTTTAGAGTCTCACAGGAACAGAGTCTGCTGTTAAGCTCCTCAGCCATTTTTAGCCTGTTTACTGGCTGTATAAGAGCTTGTTCATGGAAGCCTTGACCACGTTTGTGTCTAATTTCTCTTCTGTAAAGTTCATTTGTTTTAGTTGGGCTATCTATTCTTTCTCAGGTATTAGACTTTCAAGCGTCAGTTGTACTGTGTTGTAAATTATGGAGGATGACTGTGCCAGCTTTGGAGAAAGCCGTACAGAATGATTTCTTCAAATTGTCACAGTCTGTTAATTGTTTTGAAATTGTGTGAAGTGTGTGAAGACTTGAAATATATGACAGAGAAGTTTAATTCATCTTATATTTCCCAGGGCTCCTCTCATTTCTCATTTGATGAATATTTCCTTTAGAAAACTTATTGACTTCATTTGATGAATCTACTTTTTTTTCCCCGTTTTTCTTTTCTTTTGTGATCTTAGCAATTTATTTAGTGCCATTGATGGGAAATTTTGAATGAAAATACTTAAAGTGGCATCCATTATGCCACTTTCATTTAATAACATAATGCAGCATACATAAATGTTCACAGCTTCAGCATGCCAAAAATTAACCAATAGGAACCTTAAACAAAAATACCTTGAATTGCTAATTAAAATGAATTTAAACATTTTAAATTATTCTCATTTGATAAGATCCCAAAAATGCTGGCCATCTTCATTGTAGTTTTCACATTATCTTTCCCACTTTGAGAGAATTAATTCAAAGCTTTAGGTTAGAAATGCATGGATGCTTTGGAGACACTGGAAGATGAAGAAGAAATAAAGATTTTCTTCCAGAAGGTGCCTACATCCATTCCTTTGGTATTATTTCTTTGATAAAATCTCTCCTCTTGAAATTCCTATATAATTCAGCCATGCTTTCATTATAATTTTCAAGGAGATAACTCATGAATAAAACCTATAATTATGCTTATAACCACATGCCAAAGTCAAATATTTTCCACTACTTAGGAGACCTTTAAGTGTTAATTGCCCATATTGAAATGTATTATTTTTACCCCTCAAAATCATTTCTGCTTTTAATATCATAATATCAGGTCAGTGACTATTCTTCACAGAAGTTAACTTTACTTTTTGCCTATTAAATCTTGAAGGCGTTCTTGTGACCCTATGGGAGCAGACTAAAAAACTGACTGATAAACAAGTTAAGAAGTTTATTTCACCCTTCTCTCTGAAAACGGATGCAAAAAAGCTAGGTTTAATTAATTATTCAAATATCCACGTGACTCAGCTCTGTGCTGCCAATTTTTGAGCATAGACAGTGCTATTACCTTAATGAAGTTCATGCCAGGTAGATTGCAGCTCCTTTGAATGATAAAGTCAGGAGTTCTAGCATGTTCCAAGACTATTTTTTGTGGATAGATTTTCTTCTGTTTCTCAGGGAATACTCTGTTAAGAATGCCTTAGTGAAGTCCATTTGACAGATTTTCAACCATGTTAGGTACAGGTGTGAATGCGAATATGTGAAAACATCATTAGGTGATGAGATATACTTTGTAGAGGTTTCTGACATCACTTTTAAATCTTCACACATATTTTTCACATTTGGTATAAAAAGTGAACACAAATCACTAGACACTGCATATCACAGATAACAAGGATAACTCCCTTTGACATTCTGGGGAGTTGACTTTGCCACATTCAGGCCAGGATGTGTGAACCACAGTATACAGTCACAATAATGCAGAATAATTCCGTCAATGCATAAGGAAACCACAGTTAGCAGTCCTGACATCCATTTCCATGAAAATAAATGTTGTTTAAAGTATTTTGGCCATTCTATTGTTCCTTATTGTTTTATCTACACACCTTGGAAATCCTGAGGTCATCTAATCTAATAATGGGTAGTTTATTTTGCAAATGAGAATAATCAGAAAAGAAGTATTACATTCTCCTTGGGAAATTGTATTCAAATACTTCTCTAATTGGTTAGTATTCTACCCACACACACACAATCTTTAGTGTATTTCATTTACTAAGTTTTCCATATCACAAAACATCAAAACATGACACTTCCTGTCTTGTACTTACTGGCTTTCTTGCCTGAGAGCTAATATCCTTGTTTCTTTCAGATGTGCTCAAAGGCAGCATTAGTTAGGGCTCCTTCGCTATCTGCTACTGAATTCTGCTTAACTCATTGATTTTTTTACACAGCAGGTAAGTAAACATATATCCATCTCCTTCTCATTACATCTTTTTTCTCTTTGCATTTTTATATCTCTCTTCTGGAATACAATTCTACTAAAGCATGAAAGATTTCTGTTTGTTCACTGTTATATCTCCTACTCATAGTGTGTAATTGTAGTTGATAAATACATATAAGAAGACTAAAAGTAACCGCTTAGCTTTATCTAACATCCAGATAAACTTTCCTTGCAAATGATCTTGAAATTATGCAACTTACAACCAGGTGTACCAGCATTTAACAAGTTTTAATGATTGTGGAGACACGTTTAAATATTTACAGACTTTCTGGGAAAGAACTGAATTATCAGGACACTATTAAACAATTGAAGGGTGATGAAATCTTAAAAATTAGATGCATAGATATTTTTTCCTATTTTAAACATTTATTTTTACTAAATTGTTGATAAATTCGTATGATGTATTTTGATCATATTCACCTTCTCTTCCAACCTCCCTGCTCCAGGATCTAAGCCTTGTTCCTTACCTACCTAACTTAATTTAAAAAAAAAAAGAGGAAAAAGAAAAACCCACTGTGTCCAATTTGTGCTGTTGCTATACTTTTAGGTGTGGGGCCAGTCACTTGAGCATAGTTGACTTTCCCGGACCACACCATTAAAGAAAACTGACTCCTTTGCTTTCTGTAGTTATCGTTCATGAATAACTCCTCGGTTATGGGTAGGATGTCATGCCAACCTCCCCTTTCCGTGCTAGGATTTTATCTAGTTTGAGCTTCTAGCGATCTTGTCATTTCTTCTGTGAGTCCTGTTGTGTGCAGGAAACACTGTTTACATAGTGGCCATCCACTTCCCCTGGCTCTTGAAATCTTCCATTCTCAAATATTATTAAGGACCAGCCTTGATAATCTTCTTCCCAGGGGCCCAGAAGAGAGGCTACGGACGGTGAGAATTATTTTCGGGAAAAGAATCTTAAGTACACCGAGTTATTTTGGCCACCTACTTTATTCCTCTGGGCTAAAATTCTATCTAGACAACTTCAGTTCTGCTCTCATGCCTAGCTCCTTTCTTGCCTGATTTCTCTCTACATTTATTTGCTATACCCTCTAAGTTCTATCTTAATTCTCTCATCTTAGTCCTGCCCATCTAGGTTCTCATCCATCTAGTTCTTTCCCTTCTTAGCTCCTCTCCCATCTCCCTCTTTCTCATCTTGTTCTTCCCCATCTGGCTTTTCCTCATCTTCCATCTCATTCCTCCAGTACTCTCTTCCAGCCCTTCAATCTAGTTCTTCCCCATCTCAGTTTGTTCCTCTCCAGTTCTTATCCATCTAGTTCTTCTATTCTCTTTTCTCTTCTCCATCTAGTCCTTCTCTGAAAATAAAACTGCCTATTTGACCCTTTGACCCTTATCTCTCCAAGCTATCTCTGCTCCTGCAGTTTCTGGCAAGTGTGCTCAGTCGCTAGGCAACTTGGCTAGGCAGCTTCCATCACAGTTAGGTGTACCTGTAAGTTGGAACCCTTTAGTTCTGAGTTAATTGTTAAGGATGGATCTAAAACTAGAGATGAGGCTTTGGAAGGAGAAAGTTAAGCTTAATTAGCACATCTGCCGGGCCTTTTCAAACAGATATTCTGGATGCTTAAGTCTGTTCTTATATTTTGGTTGTGAGTCTAGCCTTTAACGGCTGAGCTATCCCTCCAGCCCGCTTAAGTCTGTTCTTAAAGAGTACGGAGGTATCTTGATAAGATACTTTTGTCTGTCTGGGGATGGTACTGGCCAGATGCTCCTAATGACAATAATTACAGAAAGGCCTGAAATTAGGGATCCTGGCTGCATTACTGCTCAGAAGGTTTTCTGAACGTTTCTGCATTTACTGCTCTAAATATTCCTTTAGTAGAGGGGAAATTGTGCCCAAAGAATCATGGAAAAGCTACACTAGCACATGAGAAATTCATAGTAGGAAACAGCTAATAGTCAAAAGCCAGTATCACCAAGGCTCCTTGAACCTCAGCTTGACCTCTGGAAGGCCCTTGGCTTCTTCCAGGTATTAGCTCGTCATAATCAGCCGCAATCCTACTTCATATACTTTTGCGGCTTGCAGCAATCCATGATGATCTCTGAGCCTCCGGAGGAGGGAGTGTTAGGAACGGACCTCATTTGGTGCCGAGCACGCCATAGTCTCTTATGCTCCGCACATTGATCAGTGATGGATCTTTGTATTAATTGCCATCTACTGCAAACAACAAAAAAGCTACTCTGATGAGGGTTGGGAGATTTATGGGTGTGATAGATAAGTCGTTGGAAGGTGGCTCAGGACTATGTCCACTTAGCAGAATAATAGTAGTTGGTTCTCTCCTAGGTCCTATGACCTGTCTAGCTACAGGTTCTCGGCCCTAATAACTGTGTGAGGTACAGGCTTCATCCTGTGGAACATGCCTTAAATAATAAAAAAGAAAAAGGGGTTGGTTATTCATTCCCATGACATCTGTGCTACTTTTGCGCCAGTAGACATACCATTCCAGGCCTGTTGTTTTTAAGTTCACAGGGTTCACAGCTGGGTGTGATTGGTGACCACATTCCTCTTCTAATAGCTTGCATAGCAACATCCAGTGCTATGAAAACTAGCTAGTCAAGATGAAGCTTCCAAGTCAGTATTACCTTGATTTCTCCATATCCTATGACTCAGGTGCATTATTTCTTCAGCAACAGTGTCCTGTCATCAAAATCCGGAGCTAAACAAGAGCAATGACAGTAATGACAAATAATGTTTTAGGGGGTCTGTGGGACCCATTGCCAACAATTCCAAAAAGAGGTAACCCATTCCTGTTACTAGCTTTTCTTATATGTTAGCTTTATTATGTCTAATAGGGCCACCTCACCCCTTTGTAGGCAACTCCTATTAAACTTTTTTCATATGTGTGTAAGTATATATTTTAGAAAGTCTCTACAGTAATAAGTTAAAGAGGATGGGTGGATTTTTAAAATGAGAGGAAGGAACATGTCACCCGAGTTCAGTCTCAATTTAAATGCTTTTCTGATGCCATAGGACCACATGTCTTCTCAGCTGAATGACAGGATGACTACATCTTGTATGTTTTGCTACTGCAATAAGATTTATGATCTTGTCCTCCAGTGAAAGTATGTGTATGGTGCCAATGAGCTGAAAAATGCTAGCGCTTGCATGGATATGCCTATATATTAGATTTAATTTTCTTTGTTAAATAATAATGGAAAAAAATCCCATCTAAGGGAATACATTGTAAATAGCCAAACTTTTGTAACTACCACCTTTATCTAAAGAGCCCTCTTGACTTTTCTTAGAAATAACAGCATCATAATCAGAGACTCTCAAGTACAGGAGCATGATTATAAACAGCTTTCCACCGATTTACAACATTCTCCAACAGAATAGGTGTTTGTTTCTTAAAGTACTCTTCCATTCAATATTCTGTGGATTATTCCTGTTGGAAACCCACAAGGCACACTTTAGCACTTGGAATTTTAAATAATTGAATAATGCTTAGTGATTAATAAAAATTTAAAAGCAAAGGGCTTTAACATTAGTAAGCTTTCAAAAACACCATCCAAAGCCTGCTCAGCAGTACCACGTGTGGCGATCTGTGTTGAATCAAGGAACCAACTTTACCAAGACCAGCTGTGAGCACCCTGAAGAGGTGGTCCTGGCTTGGCTCCAACTCAAATCTTGCATTTCCCTCTCACTAACCATGTAGGTTGCTTAGCTTCCAATGTCTGAACTTCTCTATGACTCTATGACTCATATGGGGGCAATAACTCATACACTGAGATATTATTTTCAGAATTAACTTGGCTGAACATTGTCACCATGTACACAGCTTGTGTAATATATATTTTTATAGATATGTTTACTTCCATGTCATTTGGCACTTCAATTTATACTGTGAGGAATTAAAAATTCCTATTAACACATAGTAATTTTACCTATTTATGGGGTCTATAGTGTTTTATATATATATATATATATATATATATATATATATATATATATATATATATATATAAACATGCCTGTTAAATCAGGGTCATTTACATTTCTAAGTCCTTCTGATACCTTCCAAATTTGATGCTTCCATCTTTCAGTCTTCTTAAAATATATGTTATTGTCCATTTATTTGGTCATTTTAATGGTAAGCTTATTGTAAATAAATTCTTGTATAATTGTAACTATTAAAATAATTAATTTACATAAGCATTGGTAAACATTAAAGGTCATTAGTGTGGGAGTCTGGAGGTTTCCATGTCTGTTTCTGATGGATGAAACCCTCTGCCCTTCTTTAGCTTCTCATTAGCATAATCCCTTGCTGGTTGCTGTAGTTTGGTTGCTGATGCCTTGCAAAGGCCCACGGGGGTGAAGGCTTGGTTATACTGTGGTCCTGTTGGAAAGTGATGTGGCCTTTGAAAGCAGGGCCCAGTTCCAAGTCCTCACGACGGAGGTGAGTCTGGGAAAGTCACTGGGAAACCCCAGTGTTGTTGGACTGTTGAAACATTTCCTCTCTGTAGGGTGGAGGAAGACATGGAAGATAGATAAATCTCATGAAACTTACAAGGCTTAGGAAACTCCTCAAATGACAGGCTTCACAAGGCCCCTCCACAAGGTTATTTTTTTTTTTTTTGTGGTTTTTCGAGACAGGGTTTCTCTGTGTACCTTTGCACCTTTCCTGGAGCTCACTTGGTAGCCCAGGCTGGCCTCGAACTCACAGAGATCCGCCTGGCTCTGCCTCCCGAGTGCTGGGATTAAAGGCGTGCACCACCAACGCCCGGCCCTCCACAAGGTTATAAAAGTATAAAACACTTACTAAGGAGGAGCAGTCTCTCATCAGTAGAGCTGACAGCAGCATAGAGCCCCAGGGATGCAGTTTTCATGCGTTGTCACCCATGCTCATGTATTGTGACCTTTCTTTCACACATGCTTGCATAAGAAATCCCAGTAGACACACTGTTTCCCCAGACTAGGCTTGGGTGGAATCATTTCTTTGGCCACTACTGGGCAGGTGGCCCTGAGATGTCTAAGAAGGCAGAATGAACAGGGCATGCCCAGTAAACCTGTAGGCAGCAACGTCCACGCTCCTGCTTCATTTTCTACCTCTGGGTTCCTGTCTGACCTTCCGGCCCTGGACTTCCCTCAGTGATGGGATGACTACGAGTTGTCAGATGAAGGAAACCCTTTATTCCTCTTGTTGTTCTCAGTCCTGGTGCCTTACCACAGCATTAGAAACCCTAACCGGGCCATGGGCTCAGGGAGAAGTCATGGTGCCTTACCACAGCATTAGAAATCCTAACCGGGACATGGGCTCAGGGAGAAGTATGTTCTCCCTTGAGGTTCCATCAATGCTCTAATACCCATGTTTGATGAACATGGGGAAGAATTGACATGAATCTTATTTTCTTCATATTTTAAAGTGTTTTGTATTCACAATTCTCTTTCACCTTTTTTTCTTTCTGAAGTGGTCTTGTCACTATGGAAGCTGAGTCTGGCCTTGAACTCCTGATCTTGCTGTGCTAACCCCCTGAAACATGGGATCACATGCACGCACTGCTGTGTCTAGCCTTAACTTTTCTACCATGTGCACACATACACTTTTTTTTATTTTTAAGGATTTATTCTTCTCACATAATATCTAAGTGATATTATCCATTTGTTTTGACTTGTTTTTCATGTAGAGATTTTTGTCACCAAATGTCTCCATTAAACATTGATTTCTTAATGTCTGAGATCATATCAACTTAAGAATATTTAAAAAATTTTAATTATAAGGATTATACTCCAGGCCATATCGTAGACTCCTTTTTCTTGCTACTCCAGTCTAGCCCCTGTCTCTCCATAGCTGTATCTTGGATTTTCATAAATCTCCACAAGTATATAGCTATGTTATTAAGGTGAAAACAAGAGTCTCAGGATAACACTTTCTTATTTCACACAGCTAAAGGCATCTAGAGATAAGTTGTGGATTCAAGACTTTCTGTGAAGTGTAAATCTAATTAATTTTTATCAATAAAAAAAGCAGGAGTTAAATATCGGGTTAAGAACCTGAAAGATCAGAGAAGCAGGGAGCAGCTGCCAGTGGCCTCCTACCTCTTCAGTTCCTCCATCCAAAAGGGCCAAGATCCTCCCTCAGCCCTGCCTTACTACTTCCTGTATCCTTTCTATCTACAGTCCTCCAAACCTCTATGGTCAGCTAGTGACTAGCTCTCCCCTCTGACTCCAAGCAAGCTTTATTTGTCAGAATACATCAAAATATCACACAACATTTCTGAGACAGAGATGAAGTTTATCTTCACTGGATAGATAGTTTGACATCATTTTTTTTGTATTTGATATATTGGAACTGGTTTAATAAAATTTTCTAACTTATTTCAAAAGAAAACATGAAACACATATGCACTCCATACTGATTGTTTAGAATCACCTTCAGGTTTTGAGGATTGAGCACCCAGTGCAGTCTATCTACAATTATGTATCTAGTTTCATGAATGATGGGTCTGCTGAAGGGCTCTTCACTAAATTATTTACTTTCAAATACAGTTATTTAATTAGTTCTTCTTTTAATATTTGTCTTCGGCATCATTCTGAACCACCCACTTAGCCATAAGTGCTGTAGACCTAAGAGTTTAAATGTAAATATAATGCTTCAGAGAATTCAAGATCTAGTCACTATTTATAAAAAGTGTAGTGGGAGAATTGCTTAATATTTCTAGTTGGTGTGTCAAATTCAATGATTATAGAGTCCACACATCAAGATTCTTACTAAAATTAGTCTATAATGAATCTTTGTTTAGGCATTGCTGCTAGCCAATTGTTATTACAAGACAGTTAGAACAATGAATATGTACAAGCACATTACTTCCTAGTGGCCTGCTAAGCCATAATCAAAACAGGCATCTGCCAGCATGCATTACAGTTGACATCAATTAAATGAGCTCCTACACACTTCTGATTGGCCTCTCAAATGGCTCAGTCTTTTAAAAATTATGAGAGCCAAACATGGTGCTCAAATATGAATTCCAGAGGTACCAATATTTATAAAAGACAAGAGAAGACTTTTATTCAAAATATATTGTGTGGGGCTGGAGAGATGGCTCAGCAGTTAAGACAGCTCAGCTGCTCTGTCATAGGACCCAGTCTTGAGTCCCAACATCCACATGGCAGCTCACAACTCTCTGCAACTGTGGTCCCAGAGGGTCTGATGTTCTCTTCTGGACCCTGCAGACACTGCACGCATGTCGTGTGCAAACAGTGAAATGGAGAAGCCCGACTGGTACCTGCTAAATTGTGTGTGCTAATAAAGCAGGTAAACCTCAAATACACATAACATAAAATGAAAAATAGTTAAAGACATAAACTGTAAATATTTAGTTTTCATGAAATATATACACTCTTTAAGTTTCAAATTTTTTATTACATTCCAAGAAAGGAAGAATTTACCTTCAATTCCAACTTGAGGAGGAATGCATTATTGCACCATCTGAGGACATACAAGAGAGCTGAACCACCCTGGTGATGGACCACAGCACCACAGATGGGTGGGGCCAGCAACCTCCAGAAACTGTTAGACCCGGTTTCATATTTGGATCTTTGCACTTCCAATAAGAAGGAGGTGTTGAAGGATATCAAATAGGTTCCTTAATTGATCATGTTTTTATTTGGAAAGAGATTCTTTAGGAAGTAAACTGAATCACTGTCAGCATGGCCCATGAGTTCCTCAGGGTATTATAATTACAATTTCTTTACCCATAGCTGAGGATTTTCAGAGTTATATCAGGTTAGTAATCAAGCTACCAAGAAATTTATTCTTATTTGCTAATACTGGATAGTATATTATTTATCAGCTATGAAAAGAAAGTGCATTACTTCATCTAAAACCACTTCTTTTTATATTGTTTAGATAAATTGTAAGTTAGCAATGAGCTGCAATTTCAAGAGTCATGATTTATCCATTTAATATAAACTAAAAAGATAGAGCACATTTATTGTAGATTGTGAATACCTCCCAAGTGTTTAAACGTCCTTGAACCATACTATATGCCTAGGTAAAACTTTGAAACCCGTTTTTGAATCCGTTACATTTCATCACAGTAGGCTACTAATGGGAAATAAAAAAGGAAAAATATTTTCACACATGGTTGGCAAACCAAATCTGCTGAGGTTTTCTATAAGTCTAGCTTGCTGTTGTCTGCTATTTAATTAACCGGTGCACAAATAAAATGTCCTCAGTTTAATTTTCATTCTGGAGCTCAATACTGTAAACTATTCACAGCATAATTAAAAGTCCTGAATTCTCTCAGGAATGATATTACCAGTAAGCAACCAACCCATGAAATGGAGAAGCCCGACTGGTATCCTGCTAAATTGTGTGTGCTAATAAAGCCTCACAAGTGTTCTCTGCTTAATCTGACTGAGCCAAGGAAACCCCAGCTGGCATCCAAGCTACCTGCTTTTAAAACTCTCCGAGCATCCGAGCCCTGAGAGAGGGCCATTAAAGTTAATATAGGAATTGCACTGTATTTCATTATGTTTCCTCCATGAGAGGACCTACTCTCAGATGATGCATATTTACTCTGATGTCACCAATATAGTTACATCTACCTCTTTATTTCTTTTTATTCTTCCTTCCTTTCTTTCTATTATTTTATTTTTGCTTACAGCAGCCAGATTTAAAAAGAAATAAAAGACAAGTTTTAAAAGATAAAGTCATTAACAGAAATGCTCAATATGTACATGATGGTTATAAAAAGTCTGTTCCCTGCCTGTCTTGATGGCTTCTATGTAAGAAATAAAGGTTGGTTTGAATATACAGTTAAAGTAACCAGAGTTGTTCTTCTAGCCTTGCACACAGACTGACTGATGTATGGAGAGCACATTGCCTAAGCATTTAACCAGGCACAGAGACCCTGAGCATACACATAATAACGAGTACCCTTCTCATTTGTAGAGCCAATCTCTATAGCCATTACATCCCTCCCCAAATGTTTTCAGAAACCTAGCCCATTGCTTGTTACTTTTATATTTTAAAGCAATGCATTCAAATATTTTCCAGTAAGAATCAAATCTAGGTTATAAAAATGACGCCCCTTCCCCTCAGGGATCACAGGACAGGGTCATTTGTTGATGAAGAGGAAGTAAGAAAACCTGGAATTATTGGTTTATCTTTGGAACAGTTGTGGTTTATCTTTGGAACAGTTGGGCATGTGTTTCATTGCCACATCCAAACTAATGTTACATTTGAAAAACTGTCTCTTGAATACCACAGAGTTCTTCATTGCTAGGGTGAATGAATGCTAGTGACTGTGGAAGAAGGAAGGATCAGAATTGTGCTGTATTTCTTAGAGGTGCTTTCAGAGGACAGTAGAAGCCAGTGATAATGCATTTGGTGCTGACTTACATGCTACATATTAAATATATATTACAAAAGATTGAGGATAAATATTTGAGTATGCATAGAGGACCATAATAATCAATTCACTACAGAAATCTTCTGTAGTACTTTCTGGCAGCTCCTCCTAATGGTGACGATTTATACTTCTTGATAAATATTCTCATACTTTTATTCTTATGCTGACCTGAATTTTACTTAGCTTAATAGCTTATGCTCTGAAGTTGGAATCCCATCCAACAGGTAGGTGTGAGCCAATCTTTTCTGCTCCAGGCTTCATTCAGAGCTGGGCTCAATATGTATGTTTAGTGAAACTGATTTTCAGTTGTAGATGTCTTGATTGTTTTAATATGGCACAACACTTATAAGAAGTGGGTTTTGGAAGAGTCCTTACTTCTTCTCTGGCCTGCACTTTGGATAAAGGTGAGAATCCCTGTAGAGTTTTAGATGCATAGTTTTAGTCTCCTGGGTCTGCTTACTATTTATAAAAAATTCTATAGTATTAAAATTTATATAACTGTATTTTTCTTACTGGTCAACATTCTGACATTCATTCCAGATTTGCATGAGATTATACTTCATTCCTTTTTTACCACTGTGAAGTACATGAAATTATGTTGATTGTATACATTAGCTGATGAAGAATATCTAGGTTGGCTTTTAGATTTATTAATATGAATAAGGCTGCTATAAGGAATATATGGAGTGATGTGTTTATATACATGTGTATGTGCATGTAACTTTAAATCTACTTGAGTAAATGTCTAAAGTGGGATTGCTGTATCTTGTCAAAATATGGTATGTTTGATACCAAATGCGTTCCTGACGTGGTTACACTACTGAGCCTGAGAATGTGTGAGAGTTCTGATTTTCCACCAGCATACCAGCTCCTAGTGTGTTTTATTTCAGTCACCCCATGTTGAGCATGATACTAAGCATCCTTTCATGTGAAATTTACCATCTCTGTTTTTTGATGAAATGTGTCTATAGATATATTTTTCAAGCAAAAATTTGACAATTGATTTTTTTGTCATAAATTCGAAAATGTCTTTAAATATTCCAGGTCAAGAAGGTCCTTTATTAATATGAAATAGGCAGTTTTGTAATTCCAGACTATGGCTTATATCTTAATTCCTTTAATGTGTTCTGTTTAAGAGAAAACTACTTTAACAATGACAAGGTATCATTTGTCATGTTATTTTTTTTTTGACATGAAACATTTTAAAAATATCTACCAATGTCACCCAGCTACAATGTCACCCAGCTACAATAATGACTGGCCCCACCAGATAGGCCTACTGTTACCAACCACTTTTTGATGAAAGATAATCAGGCTTTTCCTATTGCTTTAGATTTTTTGTTTTGACATTTGCATTCATGAGAGAAAGTGGTGGCTGAGCTTGAGTCTCACTATGCTATAGCTGTTCTCAATTTACACAGACGTCAAATCTCTTTAGAAGCACCTCAGGTTCCAATGAGAACGAGCTTGACAGAGGCGAGGCAGCCCCCCTCAGTTCTTCATTATATTCAATACTTGGTAATGTCTTTACTTTTGTTCTAGTCTATAGTATAGGGTTTGTTTTTTTTTTGCTTTTTTATTTTTTATTTTTTTTGGTTCTTCGAGACAGGGTTTTTCTGTGTAGCTTTGCGCCTTTCCTGGAACTCGCTTTTGTAGACCAGGCTGGCCTCGAACTCACAGAGTTCCTCCTGTCTCTGCCTCCTGAGTGCTGGGATTAAAGGCATGCACCACCACTGCCTGGCCTAGTATAGGTTTTTTATTCTTATTCTCCAGCAGTACTGCACGACTACTTTTGCATGGTATTCATTATGCTGGTGGTAAAGAGCAGGAGTGCGTCTCCCTGGATGAGGAGGGACACTCTGAATCTTGGCTCGTAGACACGGGACTGGGTATGGTGCTCTTCCCTCCTGATTCTCTATGTTGCCCCTAATGTCCTTGCGCGTCCTCCAGGAGAAACGAGTTCCTCTGCAGGCCGAAAACTACATTTTCCCCCTGAGCATTCTACACAAAGGAAATCTTTTTACTCTAGTGAGGAAGTCAGTGATGTGGATTTCAGGGTAAGTTTTGACAGCTTCAGATTTTCCTCTGTATCTTCAGTTAGTGTCTTACATAGTTATCTCAAAAGTTCTCCAGTCTGCCCTGTGGGAACTTGGCAGAATTTATGGCCAGAAAAATAAACGCTTTTAAGGGGTTACAAAGCCATTGAAATCTGCAATCGTTTGCATTTATATAAGTCCTCACTCATCCTTTATGAAGCATAACACACACACACACACACACACACACACACACACACATACACACACACACACACACTCACACACACACACACACACACTTGCTTTGTTGTATCTTCTGACTAGTATGTATGAAATCTGGTAGTACTTTTTTCTAGAAAGACAACTTCCATTCTGTTTCTTCTTCCAACTGGGAAGTGTTTCTTCTCACATACTTGATTATTTTGTTTGCCTGAAAACTAATTAATCTGATGGAATCCAGGAAGTTTGATAATTTGTAGTTCAGTATTTTCTGTGGTAAAAGAATAGAACAAATGGTATTTCTGGCGTTCTCCTTCTACAAAATGAAGCTGGAAGAGTAGCAAGGCTTTTCATTTTTCTTCTTTATTCTACTTAAACTCAGAGTTTGGAATTCTACAAGATATTCTATGGGATATTTTATGAGCATAGTCCATAGTCCTTGACATGTCCTTGTAAACCTTAAAAAATTAATTTATTCATCAACAAAGGACAAACGTCATTTATAATCACGATTATGCAAAGATAACAGCAAATACAATTTCAACCTAATACTCATTAGGCAAGAACCAAATTAAATTTTCCAAAATATTTTCATTCTCTTCACAATTTTCCAAACCAATCTCATCAAATTGCTTGCTTAAAAAAATCTAAAGTTTTCTTGTAATTTGATGTGTTCAGACTTTTACTTTGTGCTCCACAGAGAACTAAGTAGGAATTCTCTGGGGTGTCATGGGAAGTGTGCTGCTAGGTATATGTGGCAGTGTACTCTCTGTGCTCCCATGAGTACAGGATAAATGAGGTACAGTAGGAATATTCCCTGTCCTCTTTCCGAGGCCGGGGATTCCCAAATATGTCTGACCTTAACACTCGAAACGGGCTGTGGAATGCCCTTATTTAAGGAAAGAGTCTACGCAAATGACTGAGATGAAGTTTCTGAGAGGAGGAAGTTATCCCTGATTATCAGGATGTGTTCACACAGTCCTAAGTGTCTCCGTCAGAGAAAGTCTAGCATCTTGATGGGAAGAGGGGAAGCACCCTGACTATGGAGGCGGATGGAGGAGTGCTTTGGACACCAGGCAAGGAAAGTCAACAGCCACCAGAAGCAGGATTGGCCGAGAGCAAGCTTTCTATGAGACTCCGAAGCAAGTGCAGCCTTGCCAATGCCTTGAGGACAGCCACAGGAAACTGACCTGAGATATCTGGACTTCAGAATCTGAGGGGAAGGGAGAATACATGTTGTTTGCACAGCTTATGATAGTATTTACAGAAGCCGTAAGAAATAATAAACTCTATAAAATGTATATACAGTTGTCACATTTGGGTCTGTTAGTTACTGCTTTTTAATAAGCAGAATTAAATTAACAGCTATTAATAATATAGGTAGAAAACGGTGACTTAACTTAATAAAGTTTTAAATTTTGTCAATGTGTTAAATAGATTCTAACTGGATACACGAGAGTCCATTGGGTATTTTGCACAAAGTTGTATGTC
Source organism: Peromyscus nudipes (assembly GCA_902168325.1). Classification (NCBI taxonomy): domain Eukaryota; kingdom Metazoa; phylum Chordata; class Mammalia; order Rodentia; family Cricetidae; genus Peromyscus; species Peromyscus nudipes. The sequence goes on along the minus strand of CABHPH010140698.1, from coordinate 13,919 downwards.
TAAAAAATTGCTTTGATTCCTGCCCAGAGCTCCTTCCTCTCAATGTGGACCATACCTGATGCTTTACTGAAATGTGGTTTTTTCAAACAGCAGACAGAATTCATTTCTCAATGCTTCCACCCTTTGTAATATTGTTTGACAAGATTGACATGTCTTTCTGCCTGAATTACTAATCTTCTTTAGTTGTTATACATAACATAATCTTGATTTTTTTTCTGTCACTAGATACCTATTTTTAACGTTAATGAAAATATCATACTGTCTCCTACTTATCCAAAAAATTTTGGTGTTTCTCTGTAAAGGTTGAACCTCTACATCATTCCCTGAGGCATAACATAATGTCATGTCTTCAATTATTATTTTTATACTGACAAAAATCCTCATTTAAGGCTTAGATGTTTCTTTCCAACTTCGTGCACTGAGGGGCCGTAATGTTCTCCAGTCTTTACTTTTCCTGAGACAAACGACAGAAGACAAGCTTCCTGCTCTCCCTTGCACACTTTTTGCCTGCTGTCTCTGTTTAAATAAGATACCTCAACAGCCTACATATCATTTAACAGGAATGCTTCCCTCTATCCACTCCATATAGCATAATGTGCTAACGTGATTAATATTGCACCGAGGTAAGATATATATGTATCAGAGTAATTTAAAAAAATTCTAACATATCTTTTTTTCGAACTTCCAGTGAATATAATAAATTAAAAATGATGAGCTTCATGCTAGACACACTGTGAATGATTTCATGGACTTCTAGTAGATACATTCAATAGAATCTAGTCCTTCACTATAGATTACTAAATTGGAAACATAGATTTGAGTAATAACATATGGCTGAAGATGTTTTGTGATCATCCAGGAAGGCAAGTAAAGAAGACTGGACCATACATGTGATGGTATACAATTTTGGTAGATAAGTCAGGGCTGGGGTCAAAACAGGTAGACATTGTGCAGGACACAGCACACACCTTTAAATTCTGTGCACTTGTGTTTCCTTACTCTTAAATGGTGATTTGAGAGAAACCATTCTATAAGATGATGCGAAGGGTAAAGGAGCAGAGCCTAGGCCGCTTTAACTTTTCCACTGTGTGACCATTCCATTTTTAAGTTCAAATATTCATTGTGACTAGAATTTTAATATATGCCAAGAGTACTCTCCATGTCAATTTGTATACCTTTTGCTATGTGAAGTAAAATTGATTAAAAATTCTTTGATACCCACTGACAGCAAAGATAGGTCGACAAAAGCAGATTTGTAATACACTGAGCAAGAATAGATACAGACTAATTTCGGAGTCATCGACAAATATCAAACATGAAGGCTTCCATCTGAAATGTAACATTATTCATTGCACTGATAGCTCTTCAAGTAAGTTATATTTCTTTTATACAGGAATATGTATCAGTGCAATTAAATTATTTTATTTTTAGTGATTTTATTAAGAATCTTTCATTCAATATAGTTTCATCATATTCTTTTCTCCTCACTCAACTCCCCTTAAATCCTCCTTGCCTCCCTACACACTGACATGTTATTTCTGTTTTAAAAAACAAGTACAAATTATAAAAGTCAATACAAACAAACTGAAAGAGAGAAAATCAATAAGATAAAAATACCCCCCCAAATAAACAAAATAAAGTATACAAATTTTAAAAAAAGGCTTTCAAATTTTCAAATGTATGTTTTATTTTTTCATTAATTTCCATTCCATAATGTCTTAGTTACTTTTCTGTTGTGGTAAAGAACCTGTGACTGTGGTGGTCTGAAAGAAAGTGGCCCCCAAAGGGATTGACATTATTAGGAGGTGTGGTCTTATTGAAGGAAGTGTGGAAGTGTGTCACTGTGGGGATGGGCTTTGAGTTCTCTTTTTCTCAAGCTTCACTCAATGTGACAGTCAGTCGACTTCCTGTTGTCTGCAAGATGCAGCCCTCTCAGCTCCAGCACCACGTCTGCCTGCACGCCGTCACGCTCCTCTTCATGATCATAATGGACTGAACCTCTGACTCTGTATGGGAGCCGCCCCACTTAAATGTTTCCTTTATAAGGGTTGCGGTGGTCATGGTTTCTCTTCACAGCAGTGCAAACACTGAGACAATGACTAAGCAGCTTCTCAGGAAAGCATTTAATTGGGGACTTGCTTGTAATGTAGGAGGGTGAGCTCGAGATCACAGTGAGAGCAGGGCAGCAGGCAGGCATGGCGCTGGAGCAATAACTATTTGCTTACAACTGATCCATCGGCAGCAGGCAGATAGGACAAGACTGAGTCTGGTATGGGCTTTTGAAACCTCAAAGCCTACCTCCAACAACAACCCTCCTCCAAGAAAGCCAGACCTCCTAATCCTCCCCTAGACAGTTCCACCACCTAAGGACCAAACAGTACAATATATGAACTTACAGGAACTATTCTCATTCAAACTACCATGCATATGTTTATGTATGTGTGTTTATCTGTTTATATTCCCAAATATATAAATAAAACCCAATCAGCTGTATAATGTTACTTTTATTTATGTTTTTTTTTATAATTTTTTTTATTTTATTTTACAATATAATTCAACTTTACATATCAGTCATAGATCACTCCGTTACCCCTCCTGCCACCCCGCCCCCCTCTCCCCGGCCCACCCCCCCATTTCCATCTCCTCCAGGGCAAAGACTCCCCCAAGGATTGAGATCAACCTGGTGGACTCAGCCCAAGCAAAAGCAAACATAATAACCAAAAACATGGTGTCCATTTTGTGTTGAGTAACTAAACATGGGCCTGGGTCCTACTCTAGGGTATGACACTAGTGAGCTTGGATTTTCCCTTTCTCAGTAGGTATCAAATGCAAATAATTTCTTGGTTAGGTCAAAAAGGCGCAGAAAAGTGAACAGTTTTAAAAAATTTCAGTTTTTTTTTCCTCTTGGAGTGTGGATGCATTTGTTTCCTCAACTCTCATCTTTTCTTATCCTCCTTTTTCCTCTTTTATTTCTGTTTTGTTTTGTTTTGTTTTAGACAGAGCAGCACTATGTAATCCAGGCAGAACTGTAGTTCATAGCAATTCTCCTATTCCAGCCTCCTGAGTGTTAAGATTATAAGTATGGGCTACTATGGCTGTCTTTTATGTTTTTCTACACAGGAAATGTTTGAAGTATATTTCACATCACATTATTCTTTCACCATTTCTTAACTTAAAATATTAAACATTTATATACAGCCTTATGATTAGGTTGTGAGTTATTTATTTACATATGAGAAAGACTATCTACCTTTCCTAGACAAATAAGCTGCTCGAAATTAAAAAGAAAATCATTTTTTTCCTCCTACAAAAATAAACAATTATTTTTCTGAATTGAACAATAACAAAAGCACATTGCATTTTCAAAATACTATTGACCTACATGACACATAAAACATTGACTCTGTTGAAGCCAGTGGTCACATGAATCAAACGTAATTTGGAAGTGTTTGTTCATAGAAAGCCTGTTCTAAGGACTAGACTAAATATTGTGTTTCTAAGCAATGGAGAGAATTTCTGTGTGTAAAGGGAAAGAAATAACACGTAAAAGCAGAGGGGATGGATATAAATTCAGGGCACAGAAAAACTACAGTAAACTCTATGCTCTTGGCTTTAGTATTTGTAACTTTAGCTATGGTTAAAAGACATTTTTAAGATGGTGTGTAGAAGATGAAAAAGCAAGAAAAACCAGAGTGTAAATTGTATGAGGCACTGCAGCACAGCCTGGTGCCAAAATCATGTTCTGCAGTTCCCATATTCTTATCTGCAGGGTTTCACCTTTTGTATGACTTATAAGACGCTTTAAGATTGGAGTGCAGGGATGCAATGTTCTGCATTAGTTGATGAACACACACAGACCTGACAGAATTCCGAGCGCTGTATGAAGAGCGACAGCAATTGAGGAGGAGTTTACTCAGAGGTGCAATGAAGCTAGGTAGAAACAGGGATCAACTTAGACAGAAGTGGCTTGAGATCACAGAGATGAAAGGGTTTGTGGACTAGAGTAGAAATAAGGACTGCAGAGGGGTAGCAACGTGGAGCACATACGTAGTCAGTTGTACAGGCCCTGGTTATATTTCATGGGACTTGGAAGTGAAGTCAGGGTGGCGTGTATGCTAGACAAGTGCTGCACCACACTGAGCTCTATCCAGAGTCCTCCCTTTACTTTTTTAAAAAATTTATTTTGAAACAGTAGCTCACTAAGTTACCTCAGCAGGTCTTGAACTTGCCTCCTGCCCTTTCCTTCCCAGTAACTATGATTGTAGGGCTGTGTCACTGGGCTGGTTGGTACAGAAAGGATAGGGCAAGGTTGATAACATAGATAACACTGATGATAGATACATCCAAACTTGGAGAACACTTTCCTCATGGACCCAGAAAAAAGCCAGGCTTGTGGGAGTTGCCGGCAGCCGCTTTGTGATACCAGTCATTACTGGTCACTAGCCCAGTAATAACAGCCATGACAATGTCTGCATTGTCTCCATTTATTCTGGTGTTATTCTAGAATTATGATTAGATAACTGTAGGCAAACTTGACTTACTCAAACACAACACCACTTTTATCCAAGATATATTCCTTGTCTCATTGGTCCCTCAAGCCTTCTGACATACTTTTATGAAACTCTTCACTTGGAAATCCTCCACCATGTGGCCATGTAAAGTCACCGTTCTACTGTAATTTAACCCCCATGTGAAGCTGGAGTTATCTCCAGTCCCGCCCAGGCCCGCAGCCACTCAGACCCAAATAAACACGCAGAGGCTTATATTAATTAAAACTGTATGGCCTGATGGCTCAGGCTTCTTGATAGCTAGATCTTACATCTTAAATTAACCCACTTCTATAAATCTATACCTTGCCATGTGGCTCGTGGCTTACAGGTATCTTTACACCTTGCTTCCTCTGTATCTGGCTGGGGATTCCTGACTCAGCCTTCCTGTTCCCAGAATTCTCCTCTCTCTTTGTCCTGCCTATACTTCCTGCCTGGTTACTGGCCAACCAGCACGTTATTTATTAACTAATCAGAGCAACACATTCACAGCATACAGAGCTATATCCACAGCACACATGTTGAAATCCTCTGTCTGACTGAGAGGTCAGGAGGTGACATGTTTTCTGGTGACTATACATACCCTTCTGAGTGATGCTGGTGCCCCTAAGAAAAGCACACTACGGCCATGTGGGAGAAAGGAGAGAAGATGGCCATTCATGAACCAGAAAGTGGCTTTCCCCAGATCCCACATCCCATAATGCCTTTAATTGTGACTTCCCCAATAGTTTCCTGCTGTTGGTGAGCCACTTTGTTTTTGACAGCATCCTGAACATCCTTAAACTTGCTGGAAACAAAAATGATGATAATGTAAAACTCAAACATTCCCAAAATTATGGAACCAGATACTCCTTCCTTCCTTCCTTATATTTACACATACTATGAACTTTTACCACCCACACAACACACTGCAAATGTACTCATGGTCAACTTATTTGATTTACAGTAACTTTCTATGTTTAGAAATTTGACTATTTTTATTAAACCTTGTGCCTCATGGGCCACAAGTTCCAAATACATTATTTGAAACAACACTAAGTCTTCCATTGTCATATGGGAAAAAGTATCTTAAAATTGTATTTGTGGAGCCAGTAATGGGGCATGCTGGACAAAGCACAGGAGCCCTGGAGGGTCTGTCCCACATGGAAGAGTAGTGATAGGTCACAGGGCTGTTCTCTGTCAAGTCCCAGAAAGGCCTGTTTCCTGGAGTTCCAGGGACTTCCTGGAGCTACAAGCAAAGAGATGCTGCTTCAAACGTAAACAAAATATGTCTCATTTTAGTATCACTTCTGGACAAAAGCTGCATGGTGCTCAAATTGATATCCTTTTACACCATGATACTTCTTGGTGCTAAAAATTTCTTTACCAGTCAAGACATGGTGTGGCATTCCTGAACTCTGAGCAATCTGAAGCAGAATCAGAGAGAGAGCCATGAATTTAAGCACATCCGAAGCTAGACACTTGATGAATACAGGTCTTATGCGGACAATCTCCATCAGCTCTTGTTTATCTAAAAAAGAAATTATCTATTTTTTTTTTAATTTCTGAAGGACAACATTGCTAGGTACAATGGCCCAAACACTTGTGAGCCATTATAAAAATAAGGAAAGAGATCATAGACGCCAGATACCCAATCTGGAGACACTTTGGTCCTAGACTTCAAGGCCTTCAGAGGAATTAATTCCTTCTTGGGAAAAACAATCCCAGCAGAAGTAAGAGTATGGGCAGCAATCTGTGCACCTTAATAGAAGCTCTGACATCACCATGCTCACTGCAAGTCAAAAAAAAGCTTTCATTCATTTAAAAATTACATTTGTGGAATCATGGGACGGAACCAGAAGTTGTCAGCAAAATATGAATTACATTTTTAAATATTAATTTTATTTTTCATTATGCCTATTGTGTGTGTGTGTATGGGTACATGAGTGCAGGTGCCCACAGATGTCAAAAAAAAGGCATTGGATCCCCAGACCTGGAGGTACAATGGTTGTGAAATGTCCCACGGTTGTGATGGGAACCTAACTCAGGTTCTCTGCCGAAAAACCTCTCTCCAGCCCCAGAATTCAAATTTTGTTCAAGTTCTGATTGGTTAAATCAACAATGGTCAGTGTTGAAAACCAATGTGAAAGGGATAGCTTTCTGGAAGAGGGGGGAAATGGAAAGTATGAATCTTTCATTTAAAAATATGGTGATTAAATAAAATAAATGAAATCTTTTTGTTCTTATTTTACAAAGACACTCAGTATATTTTCTCTTATTCAATATATCTATTCATATTGCCTAGTTTTTTTTTTACTCATAATAATTATATGTTCAGTATTTTACCATAGCTGGTTTTGAACTGCATTCACAAATTATATATAAATAAAATTATTTTCAATGGAATAATGGGAAACACTTTATTGACATTAGTTAAGAACAAGATGAAGAAGGAATAATCTCAGAAGAATGTCCCAGAGACACCTCTGATAGCGGCTATAGCATTTGCCATCAACATCCAGTAAATCAGCTGAAGTGTTACTGGTAGCAGCTGCGGTGTGATTCTGCTTCATGAAATTAGGTCACGGAAATTTCCAGTTGAACTCGATTATTTGAGTGAGCCTGGCACTGTCGTAGTTCAAATGGACGTAAACGTGTAGGCAGAACTTGGCCTTGGCACTGATTGCGTTCCGCCTGTGTGGCATGGGCTTTTTTAATATGCTCACGGCTGCAGTAAATCTTATCACAGTATCGAGTGCCCATTGAGACTTACTTAGTCAGGAAGAAATTCCCTTTCTGTGGAGAATCCAGGAATGCAGAAATAAAAAAAAAGAAAAGAAAGAACCAAAACACAAAAGAGCATGGGATGGATAGCCATGACTCCTCTCACTTGTGAACTCAACAGGAGAGTGTGTTTACCCCTCTGTTACCTGTCTTTCTGACACAATACACATTAACGTGTTGGTGAGTGGATATGGACGTGGAAGGACAAAATTATATAATTACAATTTCTGCAAAACTGTGCATTGCTCCTATAGCTTTTCAAACTTATCAGTGGTCTAAATTGCATACATAGAGTTCTTTGAGTGTGAGCTTTATTGCAAGATCGGCAGGGTCTGGGTGCTCTCTGCTGGAAGGGAACAAAGATGCTGTGAAGCTGTCAATAGAGAAATGGGGCGAGTGGAAGGAACTTTAGCAGGGCGCCTGAACTTAGTTGTGTTTTTTGAAACATTTATGGCCTAGTTCTTTCACCACGATCAAGTCAGGCTAAATAAAATAATGAAACTCAAGAAATTCAACACTCTATTTGCCACTATAGTTAAAAGATATGTTTGTTTATATTGCCAAAAAATGCTACCAAAATAAATATTTACCAAATATTTCATAGGTTCTATAAAGTCAAGAATTAGTAATTTTTCAAATACACATAATCAGTATACTCAAAATTTTATTGTTCTATTGTCTTAAAGTCATAATTCTCAGAAAAAATTGGGTAAAATTTTACAATGCAGAAGCAAATGATTCTTACATACAAACTATGGAGAAACAATGTATACTCTTAGTTTTGCCTGCTAATGTATAAAACATGACTTCTGATCGCTATATTGTTCTAAATAGACTTGAAGATTTAATAAGTCCTGAGTGCTAACATCACACATACTTAAAAATCTGTCTATACTCCTAGACATCTTCATGGAACAGTTCCACAAGATTGTGTTCCCTGTTCAACATGTATTTAGTTTATGTATGTTCCAGCATTTTATTTTCTGTGTGGCAAATTGAAAGGGATCTGAAGGCCATGACCCTCCTACAACACATCACATTCATAGAAATCAATGAATGGAGTAAATTAGTGCCCATTTGTGACTGTGAAGATTCTACCAACACTTTGTTATAAGCACAATACATATAGTGCTCTGGAATCTCTGGCCACACTTCAGAGTCTTAAAGCTTAACCATACAGTTCCTCTTCTGCCATGGGGACATGAGTGGGTGGGCTGCCTCCAGCTTGCTGCCAATGGCAGTAGTCCCGTCAGTGGCTACCTCCATGTTCAGTGAAAACTGCAGATCATGGCCCTGTGACCACAGACACAGAGGCATGTGGCTCCTAACCAAGCCTGCATTTGTAGATCCAGTGGATGAAGCTGTCATTTCTTAGAGATGATTTCACAGCCATATTTACCAAAGCATTGATCAAAATACCATAGGCTCCAAAAGAGCCTAAGTGTTGACAAATAAAATACTGTGAAACAGACAGACAGACAGACACACATATGTATATACACATGAGAGAGAGAGAGAGAGAGAGAGAGAGAGAGAGAGAGAGAGCTTTAACCAAAGAAGAGAATTTTGTCATTTATGATAACATGGATATACCTTAGAGTAGTTTCTACGTATAATCCAGATGCCAAAGTGCAGACATTCCAGCACTTCACTGTCCTCTATTAGCTTTGTCAGTCTAACACAGATTAGAGTCAACTGAGAAGAAAAGTCTCAACTGAGAAATTGCTTAGATCAAATTGACCGTGAGCATGTTTGGGGTGAATTGTCTTAATCTATAGTTGATTTAGGAAGGTCCAGCTCACTGTGAGTGTTACCATCGTTAGGCGGGTGTCAGGGCTATAAAAGAAAGCTAAGCCTGAGACTGTGAGCAAGCCAGTAAGCAGCATTCCTCTACGGTGTCTGCCTCACGTTCCTGCTCTTCAAAGGTTGACTGTGAACTCTAAGTGTAAGATGAAATAAACTGTTGATTCCCCCTAAATGCCTTTTAGCCAGAATGTCTTATCACAGCAACAGAAATGAAAATAAAACATTCACTCGGAGACGAGACACAAAATGATTGAACTTATAGCCAACGAGATGGCTCAGCCGGCAAAGGTGTTTGCAGGCAAACCTGCCCCGAGTTCGATCCTCAGGTCCACATGGAGATCATGTCGTTCTCTGACAGCCATATTTGTGCCAGGCCATATCCCTTCCCCAACAAACAGAGTCAGGAATACACACAGACACACACACACACACAGACACACACACACACACACACATACACACACGCATAGATATAATAAAATATTTAGGAGTTGAACCCTTGATATCAATGGGGAAAAAGTACAGATAATGGGAACTGATGAAAATGATTAATTATTAGTAAAAGGTTATAAAAGATTGGTTGTGCAGGATGAATATAATTGGAGTCCTCCTGTAGAGCAGGGTGATTAGAATTAATAGTACTATGTTGTGTACTTGATATTTGCTAAATGATGGAACATACGTGTGTTCTCAGCATAAATATATTGTAACTGTGTTGTAATGGGTCTGTTAATTTGCTTAATTATGCTAATCACTTTATAATGGACATATATTAAAATGTAGTATACCATAATTAGCTGTAATATTTGTCAAACACATATACCTATATCTATATTTATATCTAGATATCTATGTCTATATATATCTATATATTTATATCTATCTATATCTATATCTTCTATTATGAAAAGGGTAACTATAACATGCATTGACCTCCTCTCTCAAAAATAACAGTCAGAATCTCTTCACCCAACAGGGTATATCACAAATGACTTTATTGTTTCCACAAGTTTCCTAATTTATGTGAAATGTGGACTGTTACTTTGTTCCCAGAGACCAATTTAGCAGCTAATATATACATTTAATGGCTCCTTATTTGAAGTGATTTTAGACAGGGGAATGTTTGCAAAATCAGTCCAGAGTACTAATTCATCTACTCGACTTATTTTAATAAGAACATTTTAGTTTATCATAATCCCAAATGTAATCTTGTTGCATTTTATTAGTTAAACTGCAAACCTTAGCAAACTGTCCCAGGTTCTCCACTCACATCCTGTTCCTAAACCCAGTCTAGGAATCCATTCTCCTGCTATTTCTCTTCAGCTTCCTCTTATTCCCTATCTTTCCTGACTTTTGGAATAGAGGTGTTTTTGAGCAACATTGGTTAGTCATTTGGTAAAATGTCCTTTATTGTGTATTTGTGCCATTTTCTTATGCTTAGAATGAGGCTGTGTATTTATGCAAAAAACAATTCTAGTTAATAAGCATAGAATTAAGAGAGAAATGGAAAACTTTTTTATGTGTTTATCTTTCTTATAGGGAATGTATTATATAATCTTCTTTTGCAATTTGCTTTTCAAAATTAACAGTTTTATTTCTTTGTCAGGTCTGCCATAACCCAAATCCCACAAACTGGTTGCCTTGAAAAGCAGAAAACCACTTTCTCAGTGGTCTGACTGCAGCTGTCTGATGTCAGCAGGTTTTATTTCTTCCAGGTCTTCTCTCCTTGTCTTGGAAATAGCTGTCGCCCCCACCCCAAGTCTTCACCTTGTCTTCCCTGCTATGCACCTGTGTCTAGAACTCCTATTTTTATAAGAGATATTTTTATGATTTTATTTCTTTATATTTTATGTTTATGGGTATTTTGCATGCATGTACGTATGTGTATCACACACATGTAGTACCTGTGCAGGCCAAAGAAGGCATCATCCCTAAAACTGGAGCTATAGCTGGTTGTGAGCTGCCATGTAGGTGCTGGGAATTAAACAACGGTCCTCTGGAAGAGCAGACAGTGCTCACAACATTTGAACCATCCTTCTAGCCCCTCAATTTCCTCTTCTGGGTAAGAGCTTCCATCTTATTGAATTATAACTTGATTTCAGTTAAACTGTCTCTTTAAAGACTATTTCAAATACAGTTACTTTCTGAGATAACAGGGTAAGAATTTCAAAAAAAATTTTTTTTGAGAGGACAGAACTCCCCCCCCTCATATACAGACATGTTCTATCATTAGTTCATTTTATGGATATAATTTTTCCTTCTACTCTCTCTCACATGGTATCTTATAGGTCATTTATGATAATTTCTACTTACAAAGGACACAATAATTAGTAAGAGTGAATATCTATTTTTATCTGAATCTATCTGGCTATGCCTTTAGGATGGGTTCCTAGAACGTAGCATGCTGGTCAAGAGAGTCATGCATATGTTTCGCTGGGTCTTGACAAATTCTTGTCCAGAGGCTACACTTGATTATATTTCAAACACGACTATCACACAGTTCCTGATTCTCGAGAGTTTCACAATGATGTTTGATCTTTACCAAACTGACAGATTAGAAACAGCATCAACCCTATTTTTATTTGTACTTATCTTATGAGTTAACTTTATAAAATTTTCCTTTCCCCTGGAGAACAGTTTTACTTCTTTCATGAATTACATGTTCCTGTTCAGCTTTCCTTTTTGAGACAGGGTCTTCTTGCATAGCCCAGCCTAGTTTGAAACTTTCTGGCTGAGGCATTCCTCAAATTTTTGCCCTAACATCCAAAGTGCTGGGATTATGAAGAAACACTCATTAAGACAGAACTCTTTATCTAATATACATTGTAAATGCTCTGTGTAGCTTTGCACCTTTCCTGGAACTCACTTTGTAGACCAGGCTGGCAAGGTACATTTTTCATTCATTGTGCCTCACTTACGTTCAGTACCCCTTGTGGTGATATTGTGGTCCCCAATAATTGTGCACTCTAATAAACTTATCTGGGGTCAGGGAACAGAACAGCCACTAGACAGACATAGAGGCCAGAAAGTGGTGGCACTCACACCTTTAATCCTAGCATTCCGAAGGCAGAGATCCATATGGACCTCTGAGTTCAAAGCCACACTGGAGACACACATGGTGATACATGCCTTTAATCTCAGGAAGTGATGGCAGGAAGCAGAAAGGTACATAAGGCATGAAAACCAGGAACTAGAGCCTGGTCAAGCTTTCAGGCTTTTAGCAGCAGTTCAGCTGAGATCCATTCAGATGAGGACACAGAGGCTTCCAGTCTGAGGAAACAGGATCAGCTGAGGAATTGGCGAGGTGAGGTGGCTGTGGCTTGTTCTGCTTCTCTGATCTTCCAGAGTTCAACCCAATACCTGGCTTCAGGTCTGATTTTATTAAGACCTTTTAAGATTCGTGCTACAACCCCTCAGTGCTTTGTGCCTGCCATTCAATACCACTTCTTTATCTCTTTAATTTAGATGCATAGTCCCCCCTTTCTTTTGTGTATTATTCCTTACATTCTTTGTAGCATGGGGCTATGTTCATCAGAACTGATTATCTATACCCAGCTCTATCCTGTGAGTTCTTTACAGTGTCAGGTATGTTTGACTAAGAAAACATAATAGCCCTTGGGTGAAATTTATTTATTTGTTTTATCTTATGGGTTGGAAATCATTCCTAGGACCTTGAACACACAGCTTGAGGTTTCAGTAATGCTTCCAATGATTGACACATCCCAGCACTGTAAGAAGCCCTTCCATTTCAATGTTCTTTCCTTCATCTTGACTGCCCACATTTTGTGGACCTTGGTGAGATTAGTCTAGTTGTGTTTCGCATTATCTTCATTATATTTTTCCATCATCATAAAATTGGTTCCAGTCTCAAAGGGCAGCATTTTTCTGTTCTTTAGCCTATTCATATATTATTTTTTTCTGGTACAGAAGACAATTTTAATAGACTAATTAAAATATTTTAGAATTGGGGGGAAAAGCCGCTTTAAGGAAGAAAAACTAATTTAGATGCATAATGCCTGTGCTTTAGCTCAAGATCATCTCACCTTACCTCACAGCACAGACTCCCCCATGAGGAGGCAACATGTGCTGAATATCCATGAAGACAGTAACTGGTTTGATTTTAATTTGCTATGATTTCTTCTTAATTTTGTCTTGAGATCTCTCTTGAGAATGGCTATTAGTTTCAGCCTGCTTTTACTGGAAGTAAACTTTAAGTGTGTGTGTGTGTGTGTGTGTGTGTGTGTGTGTGTGTGTGTTGTGAATAAATAATAAAATTCAAAATATGTGAAACAGAAGGATTATTATTCATATGCCCCAGGGAGGTTAGGGGAACTGATGGGAGGTGGTAGTGTCTAAGGTTGACATGGAGTTCAGCTAGCAAGGAGGAAATGAGAGAAAGAGAAAAAACACATAGGACTAAGCCTGCACACAGGTCCTTGGATGTTATCTCTTAGGTTCCCCATGGGGACTGAATAGCAGCAATTTTTTGAAAGTGATCTTCCACAGGAACCCAGCTTACACAGTGCTGATGTTAACCAGGGGCTATGAGGGTCAGCAGCTACAGAAGTGATGGAATGAGGAACACAGGTATTGCTATACACGTTTGAAACTTCAGTGGCAGGGGATGAATGCAGAAGGATCTCTAGGGTTTGCTGGCCACCAGCCTGGCTCCACTTTCCATAAGATATGCTGTCACAAAGAATTACGAGAAGCAATGATACAGTAAGTCCCTCAGTGCTCTCTTCCGTTTCTGCTACCAGTACAAGCGTGCGCACACACACACACACACACACACACACACAC